>JBCNYH010000026.1:1090695-1113508 GCA_039654325.1 Tandanus tandanus
ACACTGTGATGTCACTAGTCACATGACCTCCACACTGTGATGTCACGTGTCACATGACCTCCACACTGTGATGTCACTAGTCACATGACCTCCACACTGTGATGTCACTAGTCACATGACCTCCACACTGTGATGTCACGTGTCACATGACCTCCACACTGTGATGTCACATGACCTCCACACTGCGATGACGACCACAAGGGTGCCTGAGACCTTGCCCAGTGGTCTTAGCACAGTGGGGGTCTGATGGGGATTCGCACCCACAACCTCTCGATCATGAGCCCAGCACCCCAACCACTAACTACACTTCCGGAAATGAAATGCAGAGGACGATATAGTGAGCTCGATGGTGAAGTGCTAAAACCATTTCGGACACTACTCCTCGACGCCTCTAATTATGTAACTGCCTTCAGGGCCTTTTTGACCTTCTAGTGGAAGTGGTGAAGTCAGTAATGAAGTCTGAGTGATCAGATGGACATCCTGGAGACACACGACCGACACAGGCCTTGCAATCCGATTGGTGGGGACACATTATAACCAAGCATTTACAGAATCTTATTAATGTTCTTTACAAACCTGATCGAACCAGCTGGATTCTGATAAGTTACATAAACTACTCACTCACTCACCCACCAAATCCTACCAGGGTCGCGGGGAGGCTGGAGCCTGTCTCAGCCGACTCTGGGCGAAGGCGTGGTACACCCTGAACAGCTCGCCAATCCATCGCAGGGCCAACACGCACACGTTTGGAACAGCCAGTTTGCCTAATGTGGATGTCTTTGGATTGTCGGAGGAAACCAGAGTACCCGGAGGAAACCCACGCAAGCACAGGTAGAACATGTAAACCACACACAGAAACGCCCGAGCCCGGGACTCGAGCCTAGGACCTTCTTGCTGTGTGGTGGACGTGCTAAGCACTATGCCACCATGTCGCCCAGCATAAACTACAATAATGAAATGAGATATATTCAGATATGTAAATCAGGGCAGATGGTATGTTTATGGTATGGATTTAAACAGTATAAGGAACAAAACAACATGTCACATCGGCGTCCCTGCATCGTCCGAGTGTAAAAAAAAAAACACAAACAAACCTCAAACTGATGCTGAAGAGAAAAACTTTCAACGTTTCTTATGCTGTAACCCGTAGAGGACATTTTTATATTTCTGTAGAAGTCTTCGAAAAATCTGGCACGCTCATTGGCTTTCTATTCCTGGACTCATTACTCCTGACATTTTGCTTCCGGTGAAAAAAAATAAGGTTTCTAACTAAGCTCAAATCCTGAGACAGTTCCAGCAAAAGGCAAGCACCCATTTTTGGAGCATAAAGCAGGGATAGCGTGACGTTAGTGGATTAAAAATAGAGCCAGGGCGAGCGGCGCGGCGGCTTTTAAAAGCCCATCATCAGAACAGTGGGATCAGATCGACCAGAAGATACGTTTCAGTTCCAAAGTCATGTTATGTACTGGATGGGACTAATGAAGTGGTAGAGTCTCATTAAGAAATGCTGTTTATTAGTTGGCTGCTTGTCGTACTTGGTATTGCTACCGAAAACATGGGCACAGCACCGAACATCCATCAATTTATTACCAAGACATTAATGGGGTTAAAAAAATCTGTAATGCTCCGTCAGTGTTTTTGGTCTTTGGTTTTAACAGTCATGTTAAATGCAGTGTGTGTGTGTGTGTGTGTGAGAGAGAGAGAGAGAGAAATCTAGGTATTTATTACCTTGTGGGGAATCTGTTTACTCAGTCACTTTTGGGAGACTTGACAAAAATACAAGTCCTCATAACGTAAATTATTAAACACTAGGGTGAAGACGTGTTTTAGGATCAGGGTAAGGGTTAGGGTTGAGCGAGTAGTGGTTATCGTTATGGTTGTGGTTAGGGTTAGCCTCCCTCTAGGTTAGCAAATCTGTATGTTGTCCCCTGAAGGTATGGAAACAAGTCTGTGTGTGTGCGCACATGCCGTTGAGTTTCTGCATAGAAATCCATATTTCTGACCAGACAGTCCAATCACACTAATCCCGGATCAAGCTGCATTCGCACACATGCTCCTTGTGCTCTCGCACTGCGGCAGTTACTCTCATATTCCCTTCATATCCGTGTTTAAACAACAATCCTCCACACATAACCTCATAATTCCCCTTTTTTTTAATTTTTTTTTTTTTTGCATGGCTTCCTTTTTTTTTTTTTGTTCTGCTTGCACACTGTTTCACCACCGTCATCTTTTTGTGTCTGCGCCACCGATAGCCAGGGCTGGAAGCATTGGGATATATGGGGTGGTCCGTCTGTCTGTCTGGGCCGTCCTTTTGAGCACGATATTTCAAGACATTTTTGCCCAAATGCCTACTTTGACTTGATTATGAACTCAGATTTTGGAGGTCATAGGTCAAAGTTCAGGTCATATGTGCCATTTTGAGATTTATGCAGCACTTGGACCCCCATACATTTGACTAGCTCTGAAATTCAAAGTTCAGTACAATACATGCTCCGAAAACCTTTAAAAAACAAAAACATCCTCCAGTCATACCGTCACTTACACCACCTCCGCACTGTTTCTTCACCCAGCACTTTCCCTGTAATGTCACCGTCGGATATGTATACCGCATGACACTTTATCTGAGGCTAGAGGCAGGAGTCTAGGAAAAAATCTGGCCATGTGGCATAATCTGTCTCAGCTGTCAATCAGAGCGGCATTAAAGAATCGTGGGTGCCTCTGAGTTCATGTATGCGAAAGAGGGCGGATAGACGGTACTTTTCTCTGAGGGCCTTACACAGCATGAGCAGCAGTTTCGAAAGGATGCTATCTATGGTTGGCTTCGTGAGTCTCGGGGGAATTACATGTTCGACTCCACAGGTGATAGTTGTTTGTCTGGTGGGAGGGAATTAGCAGGTCCACAAATTATAGAAAAACAACGTCTTTCATTTAAACCTTTTTATTTAGATAGTTAATTTTTTTAATTTTATTTTATTTTACCCACCATGAAATCACTATCACGTTCTTGGTTTCCACTCACAAAAAACACACAGGTTGAAGATCATGTAGATAACGTGGGCATGAAAGTGAAAGTAGCCATCACTAGAACCAAAAATTAGCCTGCCACGTCCTGTGTCCTCTCCCCTGATTCATCTTTTCAGCCAGGGGGATTTTTTTCTCGTTTCCTCAGACTGCTGATTTTTTTTCAAGGTTTCTCTCGTACCCAGAATGCACCACAAATACAAAAGCCAGACTGGAGCGATTCCTGACTTCTTCTCCACCTTCATTCTTCATCCGGTGTAAAACGCGGTTGTGTCCTGACACACCGTTTCGGTACAAAAGCAGGAAACTGGTCGGAATTTGGGCCATCATGCAATCATTCTGGCAGAAGGAACAGCCAGGTTGAACATTAAAATTTTGTCGTAGCACTTTGTACGTTGTACGTGACTGTAGTTTAGAAGGGGTCGTGAACTCCGAACTCATACCTCATGAACATGGGTACAGTACTATAACTACAGGAGCACTCATAGAGTGTAGAGTACCTCCATCACGCAGCATGGATCATGTAGTAAACAGGTTCAATATGGGTGGTGGTTGAAATTACCCATGTTTTGCCGTATCGTAACATGGGAGGAATGATGTCACAAGCATCATGACGTCCAGGAGACGACACGCCCGCTAACGCAAAGCCGACACGCAGACGACTCATCTGAGACGGTGATGTGGAACTCTCTTACTGAAGCGGTCAGGCAGGTTTGCTTTAGACGTGCTGATTGGCTGAAACAAAATGCTGTATTTAATCCCCCTGGGCCATGACCTGTCAGCTGACGATGTTGGGAAGGGGCGGGGCATTTTTAGGGAAGGAAGAGGAAATGGAGAATAAACAAAGGAAGAACATCAAAAACAATATAAAGCCTGTACACGATGTGCCAGAAAAAAAGAGGTCCGAGTACAGAGATCTCATCATCCTGACCTGGTATTTTCTTTGTTTTGTTTAGTTTTTGTTTTTTTTAACTAGAACTTGGAACAAAACAATAATCCACTGCTTTAGGAGAAATGAAGAGAACATTTAAATTAGTAAATCTAAAAACTATAAACTACATTTCGGTCTTTTAATTAAAAGCTGTAATAGTGCTGCGAGCTGCTCCGAATGTCCAGCGCTAACTGCACAAACACAGCTATCTTTAAATTACCGAAATATATACAGTATGTATTATTATATCCACACCCACAGGATATGAGCGATCACACGTTCTGATTGGCTCCTGTACTACTACAACAGCATTTGCCACAAATGCAGGAGAAAAAAAATAAACGGCGGACAGACGGCCGAGCCAAAACAAACCTCCAAAAAATACTAAAATCATTTGAGGATTAAAAAATATTTATTTATTTATTTATTTATTTATTTTTTTAAATTACAGTTTTAGAATTATTATTATTGAATTTATTTATTTTTTTGTCAGGTTGTTTGGGTTTAACTTTTAACTCGCACGGCCTGCGAAGTGGGAATGATCTTGATCTGTATTCATCTCGCCAGACCATCAGCTCGCCAGACCATCACGGCACCAACACACTCACACAACCCTTCCCACTCACTCTCACACCTAGGGGCGATTTGGAACAGCCAATCAGCCTACTGTGCATGTTTTTGGACTGTGGAAGGAAACCGGAGCACCCAGAGGAAACCCACAAAAGCACGGGGAGAACATTAAAACTCCACGCAGAAACGCCTCGTCGAGCTCAGGAATCGAACCCAGAACCTTTTTGCTGTGAGGCGGACGTGCTAACCACTGACCGTGATGACGTTTTCAGACGATTCACATTTCAGTTGATGTTTTTGATGTTTTTCTTGTAGAATCTGAAGCGTAAGGAGAAAGATTATGAGCATGAGATGGAGAAGCTGGCCAGGGAGAAGATCGCCACTCAGCAGAGGCTGGCCGAGCTGAAGAACGATCTGAGCCAGTGCATGGACGTCGTGGAGATCGACCGCATCCTCCGGCAGACGGCCCAGCCTGAAGACGACCAGGCTTCCACGTCAACAGCGTCAGGTACTGCTTCCCGACTCATTCGGAAGAGTGTAATAACCATCCGGGGTCTCAGTACGGTTGAACTGAACCTTCCTGCCAGAGGGAGAAATGTTGCTGTGCCTCGGATTTTCCTCATCCTCACGATCGTGTTGAGAAATCAGAAGTAAATTACTGAGATTTCGCTTTCACGGCACGTCCGATTCGTTTATAGTGACGTCTGTGTAACTGGTATATTAATAAAAAAAAAATAAAGGAAAGTTCCGGTGATGCGTCTCAGCCGTTAAGGCGTCTCCACATTGTAATTTGTTCCAACTACAGCTGGGTTTGTTTTTTTCTAATTTTTGGATTTGTTCTGGGTTGAATGGTTTCTTACAAGTGATTGTTGCGTCCCGGGCTCAGCGAGGGTGTTTCTGTGTGGAGTTTGCATGTTCTTGATCTTCCCCGAGCTTGCATGGGTTTCCTCTGGGTACTCCGGTTTCCTCCCGTATTCCAAAGACATGCACAGTAGGCTAATTGGCTGATGCAAAAAGTGCCCCTAGGTGTGAGAGTGAGTGTGAATGTCTGTCAGTGTTGCCCTGCGATGAAATGGCGAGCTGTTCAGGGGGTACCCCGCCTTCACCCGGTGTCGGCTGAGATAGGCTCCAGCCTTCCCGCGACCCTAGTAGGAGTAAGAGGTTTGGCAAATAAATGAGAGAGATAATACATAAAAATTCATAAATATGGTGGTCACGTCAAAACATGTCTATGGTGGAAAATT
Organism: Tandanus tandanus; assembly: GCA_039654325.1. Lineage (NCBI taxonomy): Eukaryota > Metazoa > Chordata > Actinopteri > Siluriformes > Plotosidae > Tandanus > Tandanus tandanus. The sequence continues at coordinate 1,096,462 of JBCNYH010000026.1, forward strand.
TACAGCAGTGGAAATGTATTTTATTCAACCCATGAAATGCCCGCCCCTCTCTCTGACATCATCACAGAGTGACTAGAGTAGGTCAATCAGTAGGTGATGATGTCACTCCGTGTAGGTCACGTGACACAATGGTGGGATATCAGGACAAAGAGACAGAGGGACACTGAGTGTGCTAAGTGGTCTACCCATTACACGTGCCATCCCATAATTAAAATGTGAAATGATGAAGTAATAAAATGGGTTTGTTCCGTACGGATGAATACTGCAGTGGGTTAAATGTAAATATGTGACTTCATCATAAATGGAAACTTAATACTCCGTTTCTTCTTCTTGTGATAGAAGGCGAAGACAACTTCGAGCAGGACGGAGAGGGAGGAGCCCCGGCTTCATCCCGTCCCTCGGCCCTGAGATGTCAGCCGACGCCGCCCGAACTGCGCGGCCCCATAATTCCTCCGCCTCCTCCGTCCATCCTCCCCTCCCACATTGCCATCCAGCACAAACCGTCCTCCACCCCTCCACAGCCGCAGAACACCGCCATCGCTCCTCAACCCAGCGTCATCGCCCACACGTCTGTCTCTCACGCATCCGTCATCCAGGCGGTCAATCACGTGCTGCCGGCTGCTTCTAAACCCATCGGCCACATAACCGTGCACCCGGTGACCCTTTACCAACAGCAGGTGGCCGTCTCGCAGCCGCCGGTGCTGGGCCACATCACACAGACGCTGGCCCAGCAGCCCCAGAGCCACAACCATCTTAACGGTGCAGCAGTGGGTCAGCAGGGTGCCATGGTGGGAAAGCCCACGGTAGTGACCCATCATCACGCCGGTCTCGTGGGGCAGGCCGTGCTTAACCCAGTGACTATGGTGACCGTACCGCCTTTTCCTGTCAGCACACTTAAGCTAGCATGAGACACGTAGGTTTGTGTGTTGTGTGTATGTGTTCGTGTGTGTGTGTGTGACATCTGTGGCACGTGAAGAACATCTGGATGGTCAGAAGAGCACAGGACTTTGTTACTAATTTAGCATTGTCACGGAAGGGACTCTCGTCACGTCGGCTGAACGAGAAACACACGATGCACTCGCAAACCTTGCAATCATAGTACGATGGAGGACGCTCATTCACAGCGGCTTACGGAGGCGCCTCTGATTGGCTAACATACTGACATATGTCTCAGGCATCACGTTCTCATCCAAAAAAAAAATAAATGAGCACACACACAAAAAAAACCATGAAATGATCGCAGTTCATGAGAAAACATGGTTCGCTGCATTATTATCACAAAAAGATGATTCATTACTTGGCTGATGTTTGATAATACGTTTAAATATTTATATCTAGAAGTGCCTAACGCGTGATCGAAGTCTAACGGTGCCCTCTGCTGCTCAAGCGTGGTCCTGCTGAGCGTTTTCAGAAGGACTCGCTCGATTTCTCGATGAGCGACAGAGCAACATCAGCAGCGATAACGAGCGTGATAGTCAGCTGTCTTTAAAAACACACACGCACACGGACCGTCCATGAAATGAAACTACGACGATCAGTAATCTCAACAACGAGGGGAGCACTGAAACGGTCGGAACACGACATCAAGCCGTTCGTCTGTAAGCGCATTTCTTCCATTCCAAATAGTGTTGCCAATGTTTCTTTACTATGTGATACGTGTGTGTGCGTATAAAGAGAATATCAACAGTAAATCGACACCATCATTTTTAAAAGGTTTATATATAGATACTATAAATATAGTAGCCGAGTTGACGGAGATTCGTCACCGCAGTGCTCCGACTGACACGGAGTTTCTCTGCAACATCAGTTTCCTTCCAACGGGAATGATCACGAACGGTCCTCTCGGCAGTCCGACGGCGCATCACAGAGCCCAGGATGACCTGAGCGGGATGCTGTTGATTCCTTCCCTTTTTTGATTTTGCTATACTGTATTAATCCCGCAAGGGAAATTATTTTCTCTGCATTTAACCCATCCAAAGTGAGCACACACACACACACACACATAAACACTGAGCACACACACACTCGGAGCAGTGGGCTGCCACACGCATTGGGGCGCCCGGAGAGCAGTTGGGGGGTTCGGTGCCTTCCTCAAAGGCACTTTAGGCATGAAGGTGGAGGAAGGGAAGGTGTAGCTCACCCCCCCACCACCACCACACAGTTTCCCTGCTGGTTCGGGAATCGAACCAGCGACCTTTCGGCCCCAAAGCCGCTTCTCTAACTAACCAATAGACTACGGCTGCCCCTTGCCTGGCGCATTGTATAATCACTCTGTTGACTATGGAAGAGGGTTTGTACAATCTGTCCCTGCCTCAGTCCATCCTCAGATTGCCCCTTCCCCAATACACCCGCTTTAAAAATCGGACAACTCTTTTGCTCCTGGTGTTCACAGCATCGCTAGTTGCTATAAACAGGTTATATCCTGTAATCTAAAATCAAATAAAATAATAATGTAGTAACAAGTTTGATCAGATGAACTGTGTAACGAGGGGTGTCCCGTTTACTTTTGAGATATCTCTGTGTGTGTGTGTGTGTGTGTGTGTGTGTGTGTGTACCACTCAACTTCCGACGTCTTCTACTGGACATGTGAATATTGACTTCCGCAGAGAAGCAGTCGTGGCGTTGCTCCTCTAGTTCTACCTGTCGTACGGGTGTTGGTGTAGTGTACATGAAAGCCTGTCCCTGAATTATTCTTTTCTTTCTTTTTTTTTAAGGAAAGCTGCCTGATGCATGGTCATGTTTTCTTTGTGTGTGTGTGCGTGCTTGTATTTGCTACATATTGAAGACCCAAATACATTCTTAACCAACAGACTGAGGACATTTTTGCTCGGTCCTCACTATTTCAAAGGGTTGTTTGAGGGTCAAGACTTGGCTTCAGGGTTCGGGTTCGAATGAGGTTTAGATTAGGGTTAGGGTAAGGGACAGGGTTAGACATTTAGCCGTGATGGTTAAGGTTAGAGTAAGGAGCTACAGAGTGCATTATGTTAAGGAATGTCCCCATGAAGATAGCAGTACAGCATTTTGTGTGTATGAGAGAGAGAGAGAGAGAGAGAGAGAGAGAGAGAGAGAGAGCTTACTCTGAGGAGGTGGTATTCATGTTATGATAATTTTTTTCAATGATTTTTCTTTTTTAATTTATCTTCAGCTCTTTGTACGCTACAAGATTCTCTCTTCCCAACATCCATGTACCACGTAACACTCACGTGACACATTCCTTCCTTGTGTTGATGATGATGATGATGATGATGATAATCTTAAAGCTTATCTGAGGTCGGGTCGCTGAGTTAACATGTCTAGGAGGGAAACCCAAGCATCCCTCTCGCCTGCAACACTCTCTAGCTCCTCCTGGGGAATCCCAAGGTGTTCCCGGGCCAGACGGGATATAGAATCCCTCCAGGAGGTTCTGGGTCTACCCCAGGGCCTTCTCCCAGCTGGACCTGCCTGGAACCCCTCTCAAGGGAGGCGCCCAGGAAGCATCCTAATCAAATGCCCGAACCACCTCAACTGGATGGATGGATGATGATGATGATTATTATTTGTAGTTATCATATAAAACCTACTACTTCTATCTTACTACAGAATGAAAAACTCTGACGTACTGTGTCTCACTGCTGCGTACTATCAGATTTAACCAGAACACTGTGATGCCCTGCTCTTAATTTACATACAGTCCCAGCCTCCTTCAAAAAGTAAACTTAAAAAAATAATAATAATAAAAAAAAAATAATTAAACGCAAGACAGGCACCTCTGGGGCTTTGATTTACACGCTTAGGTGACAAAGTCGTGTCTTAATGTCCACTTTAGATGTGAAAATCTTTCCCCTGGAAATGTGATGCCAGGTAGAGGGAAGGATACTTGCTGTGCTTTTTATTCGGTAAAAGAAATCGCTTACCCTTTTGTTAAAAAAAAAAAAAAAAAGAATAAACATTTTTAAAAAGGTAGTATTTTCATTTTTTTTCTCTTTTTTTTTTTTACTGTCTGTGTATGTGTATATATAAATGTGATGGATCTGCACGCATTCACATAAACGTGTATGTATTTGAGGATTACACTGTTGCCTGGTTTTTGCATGTAGATTGCATTATTATTATTATTATTATTTTGCTCTGTTTAACATCAATCCCCTCCTCCTCCTCTTTATCATTTTTTTTCTGGGGACCATGTCTAATACTGTATGATGTGGTGGGGACCATTAGACCTCATTCTAACATTGATATTATATATACATATATAAAAATCTGCATTTTTTCCCTATGGAGAAAGTTTAAGTTGTATATCGCCTGTACATTTTGGGCTGCATTAAAATCTAATTGTCCACCACGAAATAAAATGGTAATAATGATGAAATATGCTAGAGTAATTAAAAAAAAAAAACATAGTGACTATTCATAATAAATCTTAAATTTACAAACTCATTTGTCCTGTGGTTTTTATGCTCGTGTCTGTGTGATCGAATAAAAATATATACAGAAGCGTACATAAGCAAAATGTATTTTTTATTATTTTTATTTATATATATAAATATTGATTTTTAGAAATGAGTGACTGTTTCCTGCTTCAGTTTCCATGCTGCGTCTGCTCCTGGATCCTTTCTAGCATCTCATGCATTCTTTGTAGCTGTAACAATCACACACACACACACAAAGTCAGATAGTAAAATAACTCCATCTTCAGGAGTTAAATCATAGCTACATGTCCGCATCACAGCAAGAAGGTCCTGGGTTGCAGTCCAGGGCTCGGTGAGGGCGTTTCGCGTGGGTTTTCTCAGAGTACTCCAGTTTCCTCCCACAGAAATCAGACCCCATAGGAAGCCTACGGCCATTTCAGTAACTTAATTCCCATCACACTTCACGAACACGCAGGTGAACAGCTCAGTTACCTCTTAATTCGTTTTCTAAGCCGCTTAATCCTAATTAGGGTCGCGGGGAGGCTGGCGCCCATCTCAGCCGACTACAGGTGAGGGTGGGGTACACCCTGGACAGCTCACCAGGCCATCGCAGGGCCAACACACACACAACCATTCACACTCTCACACCTAGGGGCGATTTGGAACAGCCAATTAGCCTACTGTCCATATTTTTGGACTGTGGGAGGAAACCGGAGTACCTGGAGGAAACCCACGCAAGCACGGGGAGAACATGCAAACTCCACACAGAAACACCCCGATCTCGGGACACGAACCCAGGGCCTTCTTGCTGTGAGGCGGATGTCCTAACCACTTCGCTACCGTTCCGCCCTCTTACCTCTTCATCCTTCTTCCAAATGAGCTGCTCTGTTTCACCGTCCACAGGCATCAGAGGTAAATCAGTCTCGCTCTCTCTCAGATAGTTACACAGACTGGCGTGAGCAGAGAAAGAAAGACATAATGCACGTCAGCAGAAAGACGTCCGGTTTAGTGCTTAGTCTTAACCTTATTCCCAATCTTTAGTGTAACTGAACCCAAAACACAATACGATAAACACAATACTCTGTGGTGTGTGTAAGATGTCTGTGCTTCTTTCTAGATGCTCTTGAATTATAAATAACACCGTACTGATGTCATTAACAACCGTGGCTGAAGATTTAACCGTCCTTGATGGAAAATAATTGGGATGAGAGCAAAACTAAAGACTGGAATTAGATGAGATTTAAAAAAATGTATTGTGGGATGTCCCATGTAATGGCCAGAGCACTTAGCAATGTTCTACCAGGGGACCAGACTCCTTCTGTCCATCTGTCACGATACCCCACCAGTATGTCACAGGACCTACACTGTGATGTCATAGAAATCACTGCTAGATTATTTATTTATTTTTACCAGTGTGGCTCTCTCTCTCTCTCTCTCACTTACTTACACACACACACACACACACACACACACACACAACCATGAATTCGTTTGTAAGCGAAAGCAGAGAACTCCAGACCAAAAGGTGGCGATAATGCGCTAATACAGTCAGCAATCACACCTTAAAAAACCACAAACAAACAATCAACCGGTGCGGCATGGTGTTGTAGTGGTTAGCACATCCACCTCACAGCAAAAAGGCCTTGGGTTCGAGTCCCGGGATTTCTGTGTGCAGTTTGCACATTCACGTGCTTGCGTGGGTTTCCTCCAGGTACTCTGTTTCCTCCCACAATCCAAAGACATGGATGTCATGCTAATTGGGTGTCCCAAATTGCCCCTAGGTGTGAGTGTGATTGTGAATGTTTGTATGTATTGAGGATTGTGCCTGGTGAGCTGTTCAGGGTTTACCCCAGCTTCGCCCGGTGTTGGCTAAGATAGGCCTCCAGCCTCCCTTCGACCCTAATAGAATTAAGCGGCGGTGTTCTCTTTCAGGGAATATTCAGCGATATCCTCCTCCCCTTCAGTGAATAATTGTTAGGTCCACTAATAATTCTTTGGTCCAGCGTCTATATCGTGCTCTAAAAGGTCCACTGGGTCACTGTGATTAAAAGTTTGTGTTCCTGATGAAAAGCGGTGTTCGGAAATGAGTCCACATGGAAGCATAAACTAGCCAATCAGATTGCAACCTTCAACCTTCAACTACCATCACACCCCGTTCCAAATTCAGGCTTTCCAGGCACCAGACAAAGGTAGGTCTTAAGCGTGAGTGTTGGTGACCTCGTGTGAAGTGTATGCAGACCTGCGTTTTCTCTCTCTGACCACCATGCGCGTCATGTTCCGGATGCACTCAGACCGGTAGTTCTCGTAAAGGGTTTCCTGCGTCACGTCCTTCAGGTCTTGCATGTGGGTACGAACCAGCATATTCCTAAGCTTCAGGAAGTCCGAGTGGGCGGGGTTTTCCACTAGAAAACCAAAGTTGCAAATCGTCAGCAATATTATGTAGTGCAGTGTGTATGGGATGATTCTGGTTGGCGTCGTCTGGACCAGGGCCAAATTCCCTGGGCTTTATCCTTGAAATGACCCCCGAGGAGGAATGATAAAGCCCAAGATGTATGTGATAATGGAACCAGTTATGGCGCTGACTCGTGCTACAGTAGCTCGCATGTTTATTGCTCAGTAGTGGGACCGCGGCTAATGCTTCATTTCATTTTTAATATTCTGTGCATCCTCTCCTGCGTCTCGGGTTTGCGACACGTTCCAAAAAACTGTCGGGATGGGGGAAATATTGAAGTAGTGAAATTACCTTCAACCACACCCCAAGGATACACACGGCCTCGGACTCTCCTGCCTTTAATTTCGACAAGAATGTTACTGCCGACCACAGCAAAGGGAATGCTATCCTTTAAAGAAGAGTGCACACAATAGACAGCGAATCAGAACAAACAACAAACATCAGAAGAGAACAAAATACAAAAGATTTCAGTACGTTACACTAATAATGGTGGACTTGAGTTGGCTCATAGCCACCTCCCTCTATCGTGCCGGGACGAGCCAGAGCTATCTCAAGACTACCTGAGGCTTGCAATGTGGGGCTTTAAGGCTCGAGAGGAAAACCTGTGAGAGTTCCTATAATCGTGCTATTACCCAGCCTATACCCCGCAACCAATTTACTGGGACTTTACAGTGATACTTCCATCTTTGAAACCTGTTCAGCCCGGCAAGATTTCAAAACGTTCATGCTGCAATCCATTCCCATCCGACCCATCTTAGGTTCAGGAATTTTACATTCCCTTTGATTTGCAACATTAAAGGCTATTTAACAAATAAAGACCAGTATTTTGCACGTGCACTGCATGTTACCACATCTTTTTGGAAGCTGAGTTTGGTTAAAAATCATGACACAGGTCCTTTAATACAGCATTAAGCTCTGGTTGGCTTTGTCTGGACCAGGGGTATCCATCAGGACAAATTCCCTGGGCTTTTATCCTTGAAATAACCCCTGAGGAGGAATGATAAACCCCACGATATATGCGATAATGGAAGCAGTTAGCTACAGTAGCTCGCATGTTTGTCGCTCAATAGTGGGATTGCGGCTAACGCGTAGCAGTTAATAGTTGCCAACAGAAAATACTAATCATCTGCTCACTTTCAGGTCTTGATCTTTGACTTTAACTTCGTCATCCTCGTCTGAGTCACACTCAGGGAACTGGTAAAGGTTGATTCCGAATCTCTCAATCTCCTCTCGTATCTGGATAAAACAGGGGACTTAAAACCACTCAGTCATAAAATCCCATTCACTGTATCAACCTGAACACCAGATGGTGACAGACGCACTTTTTGTTTCTTTCGTGACACTTCCACTGGTGCGAGGCAGTCTGCTTTACCCAGCACAGGCACTATGTTGACCTTCTGCTGTAGCGCCCTCATAAACTCCACGTCAACTGGCCTGAGGCTGGAGACATCATTATAATATATAATTTATATAATGAATTATATAAAGAATTGGGTAATAATTCCTTCAAGCTATTTATTTTATACCCATGGCCATATGGTGAGATGAAATAGAGGCAGCAGTGCACTCGGTTGTCCTGAATGTTCTTACGGTTCAACCCACTCTCATCCCTGAAGTACTGCTCAAACTGATGGTCCACAAAATCCACTACCGGCTTCCAGCTATCAGGAGAATAAAAACACATGTTTAAATAGAAATGCACTCAGAGAGCGCAGACCGCCACCCAAGTAGTGCAATCTGTAGACGTTTCAATACAGGCTTTACATCTGACGCTCACTGGGGGAGACATTTCATTATCTTGTAAAATATGGAGTTTTGCCCTATCACACAATATTTAAAAAAATCCTTCAAATCCCTCCCAGATCCCGATTGAGACCACGCCCAAAATTTAATCAGTTCTTCGTTGGCCCAAGATCCACATTTGGTTAAAATTTTGTGGAAATCCGTCCATTAGTTTTCGAATTATTGTGGTCACAGACACACAGACAGTCAGACAGACACACAGCAAATCTTATAACTTCGCCCCATTGGTGGAGGTAAAAATAAACAACTATTTGTGGTCTGCAATACACTATACAGCTAATGCTTGGTGGACACCTGATCATTATGTGCCTTCTGAGCATCTTATTGCATATTTATAAAGCTCCACTCTTCTGTGAAGGCTTTTCACTAGATTTTGGGGCGTGGCCGTGGGGATTTTGTGCTCATTCAGCCACAAGAGCTCATTCAGTCATGCAGAAACAGGTTTGAGTCTCTTATTTCCAAATCGTAATGCTACAGCATACAAAGATATTCTATACAATTATGAGCTTCCAAATTTGTGGCAACACATAGTAGATGTGACGGTTATGGGTCCGCAGACTTTGCATCATATAGTGTATCATTACCTTTCAGTGTTGTCGACGGCGTCTCCAAAGCCTGGCGTGTCCACAATGGTGAGTTTGAGTTTCACGCCTTTCTCCTCGATAATAACGGTGTGTTGGGTGATTTCCACTGTTTTGTTAATCCTTTCTGTATACAGGAGAGAAAAGTGACATATATATAAAATATTTCTTAATTCCTAATCTTGATTATGTTGCGCCTCTATTTTAAAGAGGTCCTGCACACTTGAATGAGAAGACTAGATCTGCATGTGAGTGCCTGACATCCAGAAGGTCCTAGGTTCAGGTTACGGGCTCAGCGAGGGCGTTCCTGTGTGGGGTTTGCATGTTGTGCCAGTGCTTGCGTGCCTGTGCAATGCTTTGGGTACTCCAGTGTCCCTCCGCAGTCCAAGGACATGCACATTAGGCAAACTGGCTGTTCCAAATTGCCCCTAACTGTGATTGTAAATAGTTTTGTATGTTGGCCCTGCGATGGTCTGGTGAGCTGTTCAGGGTGCACCCTGTCTTTACCCAGAGTCCGCAACCCTAGTAGGATTCAGCAGCTCAGCAAATGAATGAATGAATGCTTGCAGATGCTGTACGACGGCATGTTATGGGTTGAAAATAACTCAGATGCCATCTGCTAGTGAAAAATTATTCTGAACCATGCAAGGCCCATGCTGATGTACAGTCCACCATTTTTTACTTTTCTCTACATCATTCAATTATTATTATTAAAAAAGAAAGAAAGGAAAAAACGTTAATGCCCTTTAATCAAAAGTGGACAACGCATCTTCCCAAGCCCCCACCCTTGTGCTTATTCATTTATTTATTCATTTACTAAACTGCTTAAACCTAATTAGGGTCGCAGGGAGCCTGGCACCCATCTCAAAACTCTGGGCGAGGGCGGGGTACACCCTGAGCAGCTCTCCAGACCATTGCAGGACCAACACACAACCATTCACACTTACACGCACACCCTGGGGGGCGATTTGGAACAGCCAATTAGCCTACTCTGCATGTTTCTGGACTGGGAGGAAACCAGAGTACCCAGAGGAAACCCACACAAGCACGGAGAGAACATGCAAACTCCATACAGGAACGCCGTGAGCCCGGGAATCGAACCCGGGCCTTCTTGCTGTGAGGCGGACGTGCTAACCACTGCGCCACGGTACCGCCTCCTTGTGCTTATTTTCAAATATAAAATATTTGAAATGATACAAAAATCCTGTTTTATTGTGCTTATATGTTCCCATGTAGTATAGACTAAAACAATTATTCACCTCAGGCTCAGTCAATGTCACTGAATTAAAGAGTTCCCACATCGACCCCAATCAGCGACATCCACCTCGCCTGCAGCGAATTACTGTTAAATACTCAGAGATAAAGAACCAATGAGATCGCGCCATCCCCGTGTGGTATATACAGTATATATATTTATTGTTATGGTTAATTGGTGTACTAATCTACTAAATACTTGTGTAGGAATTACACGACTGTATACTATTTAGTGGGTTCCTGTTTATGACCTTCCTGACTCACCTTCAGCATGTAGCATTGTCCTGTTTTTAGAGAGATCTTTGAGGAACAGGCTGTTCACCAACGTGGACTTTCCTAAACCAGACTCCCCTGGAGAGATTTTATAAAGCAATTACAAAGAAGTATAAATATCCTAATATTAATATTAAGACCTACTGAGATCTCGAGAACTCACCAGCTACCATCAGTGTAAAGGCAAAGCCCTTTTTCACGGATCTCCTGTGTACTTGGTTTGTAAGTGTTGAAAATCCCACATATTCCTTATCCTGATCCTTAAAACAGGTACAGAGAATAATTACAGACGAACAGACCTAACGTAAAGGTGACACGGACCCTGAGATAGACCACGGACCACGTTTTCATTACCTCAGGAGAGTCGTAAGGATCCACCCTGCTCCACGGGCTCTTAGATCGTGGAGGACTAGGCTGAGACTCGAGAGAGAAAGGGCAGCAGTGCAGCAGGTCTGGCTCTGAGCCCTGCAGTTTTCTTCCCACACGATGAATGAAAGTGGGTGCGCCAGGGGTGTGAGGGCGGGTCCTGCTGCCCGGATTCCTGTCCATGGAACGCATTTCTTGGGTAGGAAGTGTGTGTCCTGTTCTGGGGGGCAGGTCTGGAATGGTATAAGCCAGCTTTGCCTCCTCTGGATCCTCCAGAGATAAACTGGAAAGCTGATTGAGGCGCACAGAACAATTACTGATATTGAGGAGATTGATAAAAATAAGGTTAACACTGTTTGCACTCAGGGTGTTCAGTAGCCAACGAAGTTCCACCCAGTGACATGACAAGCAGCAACAAGGCTATTTGCATCCTAACGCTAACCCAAACCCTAATTCTAACTAGTTAATCCTATAAAACTGTTCACAAGCAATGATTTCTGGAAGTGTTCCTGAGCCAATGCAGTGATTTCCATGACAGAGTGATGCCTGTTTTATTGCAGCGCCGTCTGAGTATCTGAAGGTCACATGCATCCAGTATTGATTTTCGGCCTTGTCCCTTGTGCACAGATTTCTTCAGATTCTCTGAATATTTGGATGATATGATTTACTGTAGATGACGAGATATTCAAGATTTTCCGTTAAGTTTACGATGAGGAACATTATTCTGTTTCCAATTAACCAATTTAGTTGCAAAATATTCCTCCAGCTGTTTTTTTTTTTTAGCACCACTTACATTTCCTGCCTTTTGTTTCCCCCACTCCAAATTTGTTTAGACATGTTGATGCCGGGGAGTGGAGCATGGTTTTGAAGACCAAAACAACTGACGGGCGGCAAATTGGACCTATCTTGATCTGAGAATTGGACCGATATGATGGCATTTTCATCAGTGGCACTTCCCAAGATGATATTGACGACTCACTACAGGTTATTCAGTGTTTCAACAGTTGTGGCAGCTCTTCAGAAGCTGACAAAAGTAAGGGTGGTCGACAACAGCAGCCTTGGAAACACCCCCTATCACCGTCCTCCTACAGTCATTCAAGTATACACCAAGAATGGAGTGGGCAAAGTGGGTGACACTCCTTTTGGCTATCAAAGGACAGAAAAAGAAAGCACTGATTGTGGGTCACAAGATGCCTGGACCAAGAATGTCACCAAGGTTTGATTCAAACAATGTAGTTTTAATTGAAGAAAATGGGAACCCGACAGGAACACGGATCAAAGCTCCCTTACCTACATATTTACGCAGACTAGAGGAAGATTACTCAAAATTATTAGCTATTGCACAACGCTTTGTGTAAATAATGTCACTGAACTGTAAATTACTGTTTGCTACCCTTTTAATTGTTAGTGTTACTAAATGAAAAAAGTGGAAATATCTCCAAAACCTGTAAAATCATTTAACAATGAATAAAAAAATAAAATAAAATTTTTTTTTTCTTCTGATAATAAAAATAAATAAATAAATAATAATAAAAAAGACACATGTTGATGCCGTAAAATTCAAAAAGAGCTAATATTTTTCCGGAAATAGTGAAATGAGGGCGGCACGGTGATGTATTGTTTAGCACGTCCGCCTCACGGCAACAAGGCCCGGGTTCGATTCCTGGGCTCGGGCGTTTCGGTTTGGAGTTTGCATGTTCTCCCCGTGCTTGTATGGGCTTCCTCCGGGTACTCCGGTTTCCTCTCACAGTCCAGAGACATGCACGTTAGGCTAATTGGCTGCTCCAAAATCGCCCCTAGGTGTGAGCGTGAATGGTTGTGTATGTGTTGGCCCTGTGACAGTCTGGTGAGCTGTTTACCGCGCCTACGCCCGGTGTCGGATGAAATGCGCCCCAGCCTCCTCACAACCCCAGTAGGATTAAAGCAGTTCGGCGAATGAGTGAATGAGAGTATTGGCGAAATAGTAAAGTGTCTCAATTTCAAGATTAAATATGATCTCCATGTTTTACCGTAAATAAAATATGGGTTTATAAGTTTTGCAAATTTATTTACATGTTACACAACGTCCCAACTTTTTCGGAGCTTGGGTTGTATCTGATTCCCACCACTGGTTGCTGCTCTTCAAAATTCTATTTGTTTTGAAAATGCAGCATGTTTTTACTGTCAGCTCTCAGTCCTGTAAACCGCTTGTGTTCATTCTGTCACTTCTAATTAGTGAGCCGTCTGCGGGGTGGGATCAAATCCTCACACTAATTCCATGATCTGCTCTAAGACATCGGAGACCCGTTTCAGGGGGCAGCCTCGTTTTATTTGCTCATGTCTAGAGCAAAATACATTTACAATTTCTTTTTTTTTTCCAAACCTAATTCACTGTTTCCATACCTCAGGTTCTAGTCCCAGTGTAAGCATGGAATAAAGAAAGATAAACTGATTTTAAGCACACAAACACTTTAATTTTAAATACTGTACAGGAACAAGTAGCGAGAATCACCTACAGTGATTTACTGGTTTTATATATTATAATTATTATTGAAATTGCTAAAACGATGGGTGTAATAATAAAAAAAATTTAATATAGTAGACAACTGTGTAGGTCATCTTTCATGAATGGACATTAACAACTCAAAAGAATAAATATGAATACGATTAAACACAATAATTAAACCGCTATTCCTCACCATGTTGTTTGAAAATCGCCCTGACGAACAGACCGGTACCTGGTCTTGGATAATCCATCTGTCCGGAAAACCCAATGGAGCCCGGATCCACTGCTGTCTTCGTTGTGCTGGTCGACGCCTGTCTCTTCTTTACTGTGCTTGTTCTCTGTGGGGATTAAACAACCTGAGATCTTGTGTACAGCTTTCTCGTCTTACCCTCCTGCAAAATACTATCAGTTTCGGTGTTAATGAAGCTCTACAAGTGTTCACTTCTCTCTAACAGAGGGTCCTGAATCCACCCCTCAGGGATTTTAATGTGATACATCACCTACCGAGTCATCATTCATTATAGAGTATTGTAAAATCAAACTTAGATGATCGTTAATACCACAGTATTGTTGAATACTGGCCTGGAGTCTACGGTATTGTTAATACACCATCGTTTCCATAGTAACAACTCATTCACAAGTATTCCACATAATCAAAACCCACTAATAAAAGGATTTTTTTTATTTTAAAAAATTGGTATTTACAAACGATTAACATATAATCCTTATTTGTAGCCGATATACTACACTGGAATGTTGCGTTCTGATTGGTCTGCTATCTCGGGATTAAAAAACCTTATTCGGAGTGGATAATGCTTAAATCCAAAGACAGACACTTGAAGCAGGCGGAGGACATCATCATCATCACCGTCATCACGCTTTAAAATAAGATAGAAAAAAATGTAGAATGTACTAAACTCTGAATGAGTAAGCTAAACAGATGTCGTTAGCTGCATAGCGCTTAGCTTAGCTTAAATCACAGAGCTTACCTGACCCGCCTCTGTCATGGTTAAAATGTACTTTGACAAGGGGCAAGGACTGATGTTGCCAGAAGGAACAGTTGATATCAAATCTGATAGTTTTAAATAGCTAGCAACACTAATTCCCCACAGGTGCCCTTTAATCCTATTAGGGTCACAGGGAGGTTGGAGCCTATCAGCCGACATCCTGAACGGTTCAAACCATCGCAGGGCAAATAAGCTCACAACCATTCACACTCACACCTGGGCAATTTGGAGCAGCCAATTAGCCTAATGTGCACGTCTTTGGATTGAGAAATGCCCTCGCTGAGCCCAGGACTCGAACCCAGAACCTTCCTGCTGTGAGGCGGACGTGCTAACCACTACGTCACCATGCCGCTCCTAGTAAATATATTAAAACAGTAAATTTGTCTTTATTTTCAGGCATTTAAATCAAGTAATTAACATTTTTACACGAAGAAATTGATGCATTTTTGGAGATTTAAAAAGTTTTTTATTTGAATATCCATAAAATCTTTATCCAAAAATTCAAGAATTGATACATGGTGAGGTAAAAAAAAAATTATAATAATAATAATAATAAAATAAAATAAAGATTACACTTTACAGAAGACTTCTGTAGAAATAGCCACAAATTGTTTATATGAATAAATTGTGTAGATATTAGCTTACTTTAAAAAATAAAGCCAGTGTGTACCTGGTTTTATGAAACGATTCACAGTTTCAGAAGTTAATTAGTGAAATAGTGAGACAAAAATCCTGCTTCCCTTCCAGTAATTTTAAACAGCTTTGTAGATTTGTTCACTTACTACACTGGTATACAAATATTTAGAAGTGCTTCAGAAACAAAATGTGCTATTAATGATGGACTTTGGCATGCGGAATTCAAATATGACAATAAAAATGGCTGATTGGCTTCTGTTTCCAAGGTATACATTTTTTTTTACATTTGATGCCTACATTATTATATCAAACATGAAGCTACATGAAGCATGGATTCTAGAGTTGATATACAAATTCAAATTTATTTGTCACATACACAGTACAATATGTAGTGAAATGCTTAGTACGACTGTCCAAAAATGTGAAGAATAAGCTATCAAAGTAACAAGAAGAAAAGAACAATAACTAAAACTATTTAAAGGATATAGAGCAATCTGTTCAGTAAAGTGATGGAAGTTGGCTTAACAGAGTTAATGTAGACTTCTAGGGACAGTATGATGCAATCCATATCATTTACGATGCACTACCAGCTTCAGATTGCATCATTTATTGCTTTGCCTCAAAATAATAATATATAAATATATACATTTATAACTCACTCATCTTTTATGATTCCTAAGTCAGGGTGGTATATGTTGACCCAGTACCATATCTTAAAAACTAGAGCCAATCAACAATTTTAACCATCCGTTTCATTCCCGGCGGCCCAAAATTAGGAAAGTGTGACTGTTTATTTCAGAAGCATTTTGGCTGTAGACCAGTGCTACCTTTCATGCACTATATAGTTACAAAACTCCAGTACTATTGCTAAATCAACTTCCTACAGGTATCACTGATCATCCTGAAACGACCACGCCCATGAGCGAATTGTCCCTTCACAGTTTATTCTTAGCTTGTCCACAGGTTCTTCAAACACGGAGCATTACTCCTGACTCGGGTCTCGCTTCTCTTTTTCGTCAGACCGGAACCCATTTCCATGCTGAAGTTTGCTTTGATTTTCCCAAAAAGCCCTCTGCATCTTATCCAGTTCTGAGATTAGAGGAAGTCTGATGTCCAGATGCATCTGCAGGCTCTTTAGCCATTCTTCTAGCTTTGCAAATGAGGGTCTGGAAGCAAAAGGGAAAGTAAGACAGGGTTTAAGTGCATGGTTACTCATATCTGTATTATACAGAGGTGAAAGAGATTTTAAACTTGACCGTTTTTCAGCTTCTGTGTCACAACAAAGAGCTGCAAGAGGAAAGAAGGCTGATGGACATTCTGCTTGATAGTAGCGCTTTAGAAATTCCTGGACGCCTAGCCCAAATTGCATAGTGCGAGGGAGATAGTCTGGATCAGCATACACTCGGCCGATAATCTGGAGCAAAGAAGCGAATGTATGTTCAATGCATATTTTTAAATTTATTCTTGCTCTCCCCACTCCGTGACACATTATGCTGCCACCCGCATCATTACGAACTGCTGCTCATGCGTACTCAGGTGTGGCCTAATACACGCGGAGGGAAAGCACCAGCCACCCCTTTGTGCAAATGACCTCACAGATGCCCATGACTGGCTGGTGACTGCTGTAAGTGACAGGGAGGTAAGCATACGCCATCCCTCCCTCCCTCCCTGCCACTAGATCTCAGGCTGTTAGCTCCCATGGACTCCCAGCCGTGGATTTCTATGCAGCCTCTAGGTAGACAGTCATGCACCTGGTTGATGCGAAACTCAGGAGCCCTGTTTAATGCATATTAATTAAAAAA
>JBCNYH010000026.1:1146744-1159508 GCA_039654325.1 Tandanus tandanus
CCAGCTCCAAGTCCAGAGCCAGGAAGGCCACCAGTTCCAAGTCCAGAGCCAGGAAGTCCACCAGTTCCAAGTCCAGAGCCACGAAGTCCACCTGCTCCAAGTCCAGATCCAGGAAGTCCACCAGCTCCTAATCCAGATCCAGGAAGTCCCCCAGCTCCAAGTCCAGATCCAGAAAGTCCACCAGTTCCAATTCCAGATCCAGGAAGTCCACTGGTTCCAAGTCCTCCTGGCAATCCTCCAAAACCTAAAGTCCCACCAGGACCTCCAAGCTGAGCTACAGAAAGATTGGTAGCAGTAACAATATGTGAAATTTTTTTGATCAACCAGGTAACTTTCCTTATGGCTCAAATGGCATGAAGGTCGTCAAGACATGCTGTATGTTGGGGTTTATTGATTAAATCATCATTATGCTTGAAATTGTATGATTCTGACCATTTTGATTTTGGACGTTATTTTTAACCACCATACAACATACATGGATTCATGTATATTATTAATGTGACTCTTACCATATTTTCGTGCTTTGGCTGCAGCATAACCTGAAATTTGTAAAAGAAAACATGCATTACTTCTGTGAAACAAAGATAATATATTGTAGAATGCATACTGCCGCAATAACAAGTTACCTCCAGGAATAACACCAGGACCTCCACCAGTTCCAAGTCCAGATCCAGGAAGTCCACCAGTTCCAAGTCCAGATCCAGGAAGACCACCAGCTCCAAGTCCAGATCCAGGAAGACCACCAGTTCCAAGTCCAGATCCAGGAAGTCCACCAGTTCCAAGTCCGTAGCCAGGCAATCCACCAGCACCTAAAGTTCCACCAGGACCTCCAAGCTGAGCTACAGAAGAAAATAATAGTAAAAACAATGCATGAAACGTATATAAGACAATATTGTAAAGTTAATGGGCATAAATGAAATAAGAACTTAAATAAAATGATTAGGATTATTAGTTAAATAGGTATTGTGCTTTAAAAGGTATAAACATGACCATGTTACAGACCTGTAGATATTATCTCTTATTACTAAAGAACATACATGTGTCCATTGTATTATTAAGGTGACTTTACCATATTTTCGTGCTTTAGCTCCAGCATATCCTGAAATTTTGAAAAGAAACTTATTACCCTGTAACAAATATAATCTGTTTTAATGTATACAGTGCAACAATTTTCACATTTCATTTAGAAAGTTACCTCCAGGACCAAGTCCAACACCAGAGCCAGGAAGTCCACCAGCTCCAAGTCCAGAGCCAGGAAGTCCCCCAGCTCCAACACCAGAGCCAGGAAGTCCACCAGCTCCAAGTCCCCCAGCTCCAAGTCCAGAGCCAGGAAGTCCACCAGCTCCAAGTCCAGAGCCAGGAATACCACCAGCTCCAAGTCCAGATCCAGGAATACCACCAGCTCCAAGTCCAGAGCCAGGAAGTCCACCAGCTCCAAGTCCAGAGCCAGGAAGACCACCAGCTCCAAGTCCAGAGCCAGGAAGACCACCAGCTCCAAGTCCAGGTAGTCCACCAACACCAGTGCCTAAGGCTTAAAAATAGATTTTTTTTAATCCATTGTAAAATAAGATTGTCTACTGAATGGTCTAGTAAAAAAAATGTTTTGTTTTTTCTTACCATACTTAAGTGCTTTGGCTGCTGCTCCTAGTGAAGGTAAAAAGAAAACATTCAATATCACACAGAAAAACATTTCAAGACAATGATATCTAAAATAATACAATGATTAATCTAAAATAAAATAAATCATATAAATAAATCTTGAAATCAGATGACAAACACACTTAGCTTACCTCCCGGATATGTACCAGCACCACCAGGATACAAGCCTCCAGGACCAGCACCTAAACCAGGAAAACCACCTACTCCAGGTACACTGCCAGGTGCAACACCTGGTACACCACCGACTCCAGGCACAGCACCAACACCTGGTACAACACCTGCTATAGGTACAGCACCTACTCCGGGTACAGAACCAACACCTGGTACACCGCCCGCTCCAGGAACAGCACCGACTCCGGGTACGGCACCAACACCTGGTACACCACCTGCTCCAGGAACAACACCTGGTACTCCACCTGCTCCAGGTACAGCACCAACACCAGGTACACCACCTACTCCAGGAACAGCACCAGATACTCCACCTGCTCCAGGTACAGCACCAACACCAGGTACACCCCCTACTCCAGTTCCAATACCAAGTCTAGCTGCTGGCAGAGACATTAACACTAACATGAGTATTCTAAAACATATTCAATATAATCAGAATAATATATTTCAATAAGTATGTGGACACCTGAACATCACACCCAAATATGGATGTTGGAACTGGGGGGGAGGGGTCCCTCTGATGGTCCTGCAATTGTCTGGTGAGCTGTTCAGGCTGTACCCCGCCTTCTCCCAGTGTCAGCTGAGACAGACTCCAGCCACCCCGCGACCCTAGTAGGATTAAGCCGTATGAACTGGAACTCTAACCGTGTGCCATGCTCTCCTACCCGACATCAGAGCTTTCCTTCAGTAAGGCGTGACTGCTGTGGCTTGCAAAAGGATGTCGGTCGTTTGTAGCGTATATGATTTGCCCATGGTCTTGAGAGTGTGATTGTCAGGTGTCCACAAACCTTTGTGGATCATTGTGGAGCTTAGTGTGTAATTCATCTTCAGGTTTTAGCCTAAAGATCTTAACTTACCATATTTAGCTGCTTTAGCTTGAGATTTGGCTGAGCCAGGTCCTGAAGGAATAAAGAAT
Organism: Tandanus tandanus; assembly: GCA_039654325.1. NCBI lineage: Eukaryota > Metazoa > Chordata > Actinopteri > Siluriformes > Plotosidae > Tandanus > Tandanus tandanus. The sequence goes on from JBCNYH010000026.1 coordinate 1,149,488, forward strand.
AAAAAATATAGAAATAATCACAAAACACACATGTGGTATTAGTATACAGTTGTGGTGTAGAATCACAGATTCATTCAATAAGGAAACTAAAGTGTCAGAGCTGAATTATTATTAATTGTATTTTTTTATTATTATAATACCATTTGCTGAACCACTGATTGCTATTTGGGTCGCAGGGAGGCTGGAGCCTATCTCAGCTGACACTGGGCGAGGGCGGGGTACACCCTGAACATCTCACCAGACCATTGCAGGGCCAACACACACACACAACCTCCCACACTCACATCTGGGTCAATTTCGAACAGCCAATTCGCCTAACTTACATGTTTTTGGAGTGTGGGAGGAAACCCTCACAGGCATGGGGAGAGCATATGAACTCAAAGCCAGGACCTTCTTGCTGTGACCACTACGTCACCGTGCCACCCATTATTATTATTATTATTATTCTTTTACTGACTCTGGATGAAGGCAGGGTACACCCTCACAACTAGAGGAAACATGGAATCGCCAATCAGCCTAATGTGCATGTTTTTGGACTGTGGGAGGAAACTGGAGTACCCAGAGGAAACCCACGTAAGCACGGGAAGAACATGCAAACTCCACACAGAAACGCCCGAGCCCGGGAATCGAACCCGGGACCTTCTTGCTGTGAGGCGAACGTACTAACCACTGTGCCACCGTGCCGCCCCTATTTTTATGTTCCTGGCACAGGTTCTGAATCCATTTTGAACCTAACCAGGATAAACCACTTACTAAAGTTAAACAAATAAATGAAATTAATTCAGATAGAGTCAGTATGGGATTAAACAAAGAACTGAAGACAGTGAGAGATGTCATGAATTGTCTCGCATGAAAAAATTATCTTAAGTAGCGTGTACCATTGGGCACCGGTTTGAATGAATAGTAAGCTCAGATGAATTGTTTGATGTGATATAAAACAACAGATCTCACGAGAAGATTTGTTACTTCCTATTCACAAAAATACCTCCAGACTTTGGTGAAATGAGAGGGTATCCACGAAACACTCCTGGTAACTGCTGTCCACCAAAGCTCCCACGGCCACCTACAAAAAAGTATCATTCATATATATACTCTGTACACATACATGCATAAACGTAGAGTATATAATGTTGTTGTACTCACCATTGGCCCCAAGTCCCCCTTGCCCAAGCTGAGCTGCAAATTAAGAGGATAAGATGAGAGACGGATACAGAAACAGAAGATGGATCCTATTATCCAATCCATGCATTTAAAGCTCACCAGTCTGAGATCCTGTAGCTACTCCTGGCAAAACTCCTTGGCCACCAAAACCTGCACACAGAGAGTTGATCTAAAATTCTGATGTTAATAAAGCAGTAAATTTCCAAGATGCCATTAAGTGCTTCAGCGGTATTTACCTTGTCCAGGAACAATACCACCCTGGTATAACCCAGGAACATTAATACCTAATTTAGGATTTAAAAAAAATACAGTCAGAGATTTGTAAATTCTAGTACAACACAAATGAATAAGTGAAAGAATTTCATCACCTGGTACTGGTGCCTTTCCTATCTTGCCAAGCTTGCGCCCAGGGCCTGTTCCAGTACCTGGCAATCCAGTTTGTGGCAAAATAGGTGCTAAAGAGGCAAAATTAACAGAGTGACAAGTAATGCATAGGTATTTATTTTCCTGTGTATATATATATATATATATATATATTCTTGGGAATTACCTCCTCCCGGTCCAACTCCAGCACTGCCCGGACCAACTCCTGTTCCACCTGGACCAAATCCCGCTCCACCCGGACCAACTCCAGCACCACCAGGCCCAATTCCAGCACCACCAGGCCCAATTCCAGCACCACCCGGGCCAATGCCAGTTCCACCAGGGCCAATTCCAGCACCACCAGGGCCAAAGCCTGCACCACCGGGGCCAATGCCAGTTCCACCAGGGCCAATGCCAGTTCCACCAGGGCCAATGCCAGTTCCACCAGGGCCAAATCCAGCACCACCAGGGCCAATGCCAGTTCCACCAGGGCCAAAGCCTGCACCACCAGGACCAGTTCCAACTCCACCACGACCTATTCCACCAGATCATGTTGTATATTTTATAAGTAGTATAAGCTATAAATATTCTCTGCTATGGCTACTTAAAACTTCAGATTTTTATTTCTACATTCAAGATCCAACTAATGTTCACTAACCTGTTTTCGGTGGTTTCTGTCCAGTGCCAGGATAGAGACCTCCAGCACTGCCATATATTCCATATATGCCTACAAAAAAGGCAGCTTTTAATATAGGTAGGTAATCATACCTAACAATATGGTTTAAGTGGATTTTAAGATACTATATGACAACACTGGGCGGTACGGTGGCGTAGTGGTTAACACGTCCACCTCACAACAAGAAGGTCCTGGGTTTGAATCCTGGGTTCGGCAAGGGTGTTTCTGTGTGGAATTTGTATGTTCTCCCCATGCTTGCGTGGGTTTCCTCCAGGTACTCCGGATCTTACCCACAGTCCTAAAACATGCCCAATAGACTAACTGGCTGTTCCAATTTGCCCCTAGGAGTGAGTGTGAGCGTAAATGGCTGTGTGGGTGTTGGCTCTGCGATGGACTGAGGAGCTGTTAGTGCGTACCCTGCCTTCACAGAGGATGAGATAGGCTCCAGCTTCCCCTCAACTTTACTAGGATTAAGCACTTCGGCAAATGAATGAATGAATAAATATACGGGAACACTACGCACTGGTGCTGGGAAATTTTTGAATTTTTAAAACTGGTAATTTTCCTGTGAAAGCTGCGTTATAGAATCAACAAAAGTTCTGGCTCTTCTATCGGATTCGTGTGGTGGCCCTTCCTACCTTCTTGATGCCTGCTGTAGACAAATTTGGCTAACCAAGCTTTCTCTATAGCCATTCATAAATAAATTAAAAAGGGTCTCATGTACCCATATTTAAATTCAGCAGCAGGTTCTCTTCTATTTTTTACTTTGAGAGGAGATCTTAATGAACAAACACTAATATACATCGTTTTTACACGATAAATGCTGCATGTCGTACATTAAATAACACTAGTATATTTTTGACACGGTATTGTATCCTACTATGAATTTATATGTATATTAGATCTCAATGCAACCCGATTATTTCTTTTAAATGTTTTAATCTTACCTGATTTTCTGGGTTTTCCACCAGTTCCTGTGGAAAAGTACAATATGTTGACATCTTTGTATTTGCAAAAGTATGTCAAATTCAACATGATTTACGTAGGTCTATAAAATTAAGATAACATATTCTACATCTAACGTTTGTATTTTACAAAATAAAACAATATTAAGTTTCTGCATAAGGTGCTGAGTTAACATGAACCGTCATATTAACTTCAATATATCTTGGGATCGATTCTACAAGTCACTAGAACTGAACAAGGAACAGAAAAATGGTGCTGCAACTAATATTCACTCAATCGGTGTTTGGATGATGGTGGTGACGACGGCTAATGTAAAATTACCAAGAGTTGTATAATTGGGTTGAGATATGGCGACTGTGAAGCCTGCAGCACATGAGCTCTATGGATGGAGGCATTGTAATCGTGGAAGGCACCGTTCTCTAGGGATTATAAAAATATTTGATCATATGACCTTTTCATAATTTGAACCGTCCCTTTAAAAGAATAAGGAGACCCAAAACATGGTAACAAAGTACCCCATAGCAAAGCAGACCTCCTAATCTGTCACCTGTGTGTATATTTGAAAAAGTAAATTGGTTCCTTACCTACTCCTACTCCACCAGGACCATAACCTAGGCCAACTCCTCCAGGACCGACTCCTCCAGGACCGACTCCTCCAGGTACAACTCCTCCAGGACCGACTCCTCCAGGACCAATGCCACCCGGACTGACTCCCCCAGGACCAATGCCACCCGGACTGACTCCCCCAGGACCAATGCCACCCGGACTGACTCCCCCAGGACCAACTCCTCCAGGACCGAATCCTCCAGGACCAACTCCTCCTGGTCCAAAACCCCAAACACCGTGTCCAGTGCCAAGTCCACCTAAGCCACCTACAGAAGAAAATTGGTAAATGTGAATTGAGGCCAGAATGTTTATCCCCTTCACAAATTGTATCTTCTCTTGAAGAAAAATAATACTATTTCAGTGTATCTTTTGCAATTTTACAATAGTATGTCTGTAAAATGCACTGACCCAATTTTGGAGGTTTTCCTCTGATGCCTATAAAAATAACCAAAAAGGAACCGGCTTTAAAATGCATACATCAATATGGTGCAAACATAATAATAGCAGTCATGTCATTGTTTAAGCCACTTTATGCTTTAATAGGGATTCAGAGATGCTGGAGTCCATCCCAGCTAACTCTGAGAGAATGCGGAGTACACCCTGAAGAGTGAGGGTTTCCTCCGGGTACGCTGGTTTCCTCCCACAGTCCAAAGACATGCACATTAGACTAATTTTCTGTTTCAAATTACCCCTAGGGGTGAGTGTGAGCATGAGTGTGAATGGTTGAGTGTGTGTAGCTCTGCGGTGGACGTTCTAACCTTCACCTACCCAAGGTAAAATATCATTCAAAAGTTAATGAAATTTATACCTATAGTAATCTAAACTTAACCTAAAAATTCACAGGCACAGAGAATGTGTGAAAACGGCATTTGCTCATGTCCACTGTAATTTCACCCCATGGTTATGAATATGTTCATGTAGTTAAGTATGTGACCTTCAACACAAAATTTTATGTAACTTGTCTCTTGTACTTCCACAAACCTGTTCCAAGTCCTCCAGTTGCCAAGCCACCAGTACCTATTCCACCAGTTCCGAGACCGCCGGTGACTGGTCCACCTGTTCCAGGACCTGTACCATAACCACCTGGTCCTACTCCTCCTGTAGCAGTACCAGGAACAAATGCTCCAGTTCCGAGTCCTGTCCCACCAGTGCCAGTACCAAATGCAGTCCCCGCTGTACCAACATCATAACCACACGAAACAAGTTTCTCCTGCTTTAATTTAACTTCTGTACCTTATGTTTAAATACATATTTTTTATATTTGAGGAAATAATGTCCTGCTATAATAAACAAAACTATAGATAAAATAATAACATTAAAAAATTGTAAATAATCTAGGGACCCACTCACCGGCTGTCTTCCCTGGCTTGTAACCAAGAAACCTGCCTGGTACTAAAATACATTGAAATGGAGGAAAACATAATATTTAGTTTTAAAGATCATACTAAAGGTGTTTGTACATATTTTTGTGTTTATCATTATACACGGCTTGACTAACTTGTGTTTATCAAAACTAAATATCTACCATAGCCAGTGCCGACTCCTGATCCAATTCCCAGTGCACCTCCAGGACCAGCACCAAGACCACTCCCTGGAAGGACTCCAGTCCCTACACCTCCAGGACCAAGTCCTGTGCCTACGCCAACTCCAGGACTAATTCCAGTACCAAGCCCAGCTCCAAGACCCCCTCCTGGACCAACTCCAGCACCTTGTCCAAAACCAGGTCCGATGCCAGCCCCTACTGCAGGTCCAGTTCCTCCTCCTCCTCCTGTAGCTGGTATATAGACTCCTGCAACACAATGACAAGATTTCAGTTGGATTATTAGTAAATGGAGTAATGAATGAATCATTACACATGTATACAGTGTAGGTTTTTGTGCATATCCCAGAAGAACTTGCTCAATGGTACATAACTGGTAGCTTAAATTTTGGAATTCATTGTTCAGATAGCGGCACGGTGTCACAGTGGTTAACACGTCCGCCTCACTGCAAGAAGGCCTGGGTTTGATTCCCGTGCTGGGGTGTTTCTGTGTGGAGTTTGCATGTTCTCCCCGTGCTTGCGTGTGTTTCCTCTGGGTACTCTGTTTTTCTCCCACAGCCCTGCAATGGTCTGGCGAGCTGTTCATGGTGTACCCCGCCTTCGCCCAGAGTCGGCTGAGATGGGTGCCAGCCTCCCCACGACCTTAATTAGGATTAAGTGACTTAGAAAAATGAATGAATGAATGAATGAATCATTTAGCTAACTTCTGGACCTCTAAGATTTCACCGGTTAGCTGTTGACACACTAACATTCCACCGATCATCTGTGGCCTGCTAACATTCCAAGAGTTACTTGCTGACCTACTACCCATCTTCCATCAATCTATTCACCCTCTTTCCACCAGTTAGCTGCTGGTCCACTAACGTTCCATTAGTGGTCAGTAGAACTTTAAACACTCAGCATCACATGTAGATTTGAAAACAAGAATGTCCAGTAATTGCATTTTAATGTTTAACCTTTTTAATGTTTAACCTAGGTGTCCTAATCAGCATATTATTTCACCGAGAAACACTCAGGTTCAACGGGAACCTTTCAATGAAAAACTGGAGAAACCTTACTGTCTAATAATGAATGGAACCATGATAACAGTACCAAGCAGCTCATTTTAGAAATAAAATAAAGAACTAAACAAAACTGTTCTTAAAATATGATTGAGATGCTTAATGTAGTGTATAAAATCACTCCCTCACTCACTCTCATTCATTGGCCGAACCGCTTAATCCCATTAGAGTTGCGGGGAGGCTGGAGCTTATCTCAGCAGACACTGGGCGAAGGCAGGGTACACCCTGAACTGCTCGCCAGACCATCTTAGGGCTAATACACACACACATAAACTTACACTCACACCAAGGGGCAACTGCCAATTAGCCTAATGTGCATGTCTTTGGACTGTGGTAGGAAACTGGAGTACCAGGAGGAAACCCACACAAGCACAGGGAGAACATGCAAACTCCACACTCCAGGACTCGAACCCAGGACCTTCTTGCTGTAAGGCGGACACGCTAACCACTACACCCCCGTTGTGCCTTCATCAGATCATACACCTGTAAATAAATGATTAAAGGTTTTTTAAATCAATTTTTTTTATAAATGATTAAAGGCTTCTTTAGACTTCATCCATTTTACATCAACCATTTAGACAAATTTACTTGAACTACTAGATTATGAGTCCTTTAAGAGCCTTGACTCTAGTTTGTAGAAATGTATTAAAGGGGCGGTGTCATGGTTGTTTGATAAAAATTGGCTAAATATCATGAATGGTGTTATTAAACAAGACATATTCATTCTTATAGGTAGAAATTTGTTTTATGAAGGATGCTAGTCATGAACTGGGTTCATACATTAGGTTTGTTAGAGATTTGCAATGCGACCTCAGTCTCTGAAAACTGTTCAGCACAACAAGATTTCAAAAAGTCCATGCTGTGATCCATTTCCACCCGCTCCGTATTGAGCTGCAAAGTTCTCGACTTCTTTTGGTTTACAAGCTGAAAGGATATTTAATACATATAGATAATTTTTCTGAACATCCACTGCATACTTTCACACCTTTATGGCAACAGCATTGGGGTAAAAAAATTTTTAAAAGAAATCATGACACAACCCCTTTAAAATATGTATATTTTTAAAGTGGATAAAAATAAATGTACGATTTCAGGGGTGCATTTATAATCTAGAATATTATTAAAGATTCTTTCCTCCAAATCCCTGTTCCTCTGCAGGATTGTGATTTAACTGTTATCTCAATTAAAACTATACTTTTTTTTTTTTTTTTTAAATGAGTCATTATTCTCAAGATCTCAGGTAATGACTATTGGTTGAACCTGAAATAAAAATAAAAACACAATGCAGAATAATTGAAAATGTTCTCTTAGAACCTTTCAAGCAGGATTACATCACTCTCTTCCTGCAGTCTGTAATCATGATTGGATTATTGGTGTTGTATTTTTCGAACATCTGGAACATCTTTCCTAGAGAGAAAGCCTGAATCAGAAAGCATAAGATATCTTACCTCCTTGAAGTGAGGGTCTACACAGAGCCAGCAGGACAAATCCATGATAGAGCAGCAGAGCTTTGCCCCTCGCCATCCTGCTCTGTAATAACCCCTTCCTTTAGCGACCTGGGGGTTTTATTCCTCCGCAAAAGCTTATAGCTGTACACCCATGCCTTAAAAAAAGGAGGGCAATTGGAGTGGGATGTCCATGTGCGTGTGTGGGGGTTGGACAAAGGTAAGGGTATGATTCACTAAGTAATTACTGCAACACTGTGTCTATGTACATTTCATGACATTTTTCTTTGACTCCATCTCTGAGGCCCCCAAATAATTTGCCCTCGGGAGGGTCATTGCTAAATAAAAGGAAAATGACACACAGAGAGCCAATTTATTTGCTTTAGTTCATTGCTCCAGAGACGTACCTTAAACATATTATTTACCGGTCATGATGTCAACAGATCGGGACACTGATACTAAAGATATTGTGCTAAAAATACTTAGTTCGATGCAGTGCATCGTAAATGTTTAGAAATCATGACATCACCTGGTACCGCAGGTCCGATACCTTTTGAAGTGACTCTAAGGGCTTTCCTGGAAAGGTATCACTTTTTTTTAACTTCTTTAGTTAAGTTACATTTTTTTGGTGATCCAGCACTCCTTCTTTGGGCTGGGATCCTTCTGCCAGAGCACAAGCTGTGTTTTTAGGCTGCTGGCAAGAATAAAGATTAGGTCATTCCTGCACTGATAGACATTTTGAAATTGAACGTAAAACCACATATATGCAAGGGGGGGGGGGTGACACATGCATGTCCCCACAAGGATAGAAATACAGGTCTGGTAGATTTTCGACCTTGTGGGGACATTTGGCTGGCATCTACAAGGAAAACTATAAAAATAAAAATAAAAACAACCAAAAACGTTCTGGTTACAAAGGGGTGGTGTTGATTTTAGTTGTAGGAATAACATTACTCTGCTGTATTAATAATTATGTCAGTGAAACATCCTCACAAGCGCAAACATCTTACAACATGCAACACATGGAGCACTGGGCATGCTCTATGCTAAAGATTCTTACGTGCAGCAAAAATAAACAAGCCGGTGCTGCAATGATGTAACCGATTAAAAGTCAATCATAGAATGATTTTATCATGATGTTTTTTTCCGTGGCGTAGTGCTTAGCACATCTGCCTCACAGCAAGAAGGTCCTGGGTTCGAGTCCTTGGCTCGGCGAGGGCATTCCAATGTGGAGTTGCATGTTCTCCCCGTGCTTGTGTGGGTTTCCTCAGGGTAATCCGGTTTCCTCCCATGGTCCAAAGACATGCACATTAGGCAAATTGGCTGTCCCAGATTGCCCCTAGATATGAGTGTGAATGGTTGTGCCACAGTCCAAGGACATGCACATTAGACTAACCGAATATTTAACTGGATAACTGGATACTTGATTGCCCCAAATGTATTGATTTAGTGGGAACATCTTTGGGTGATCTCCTACCCATCATAAAAAATTCAGATTGATCTGTCAAAAACTGTGGACGGAAAGTTGCTACCAGTGAAACAAACCAGTAAATAAACCACCGCCAGTGAAAACCTAACCTCCATGGCGGTAAATACAGATGTGCTAATAGCCATAAATTCACAACGATTACATTAATTGGAAAAAAATATTCACAGCAACAATACAATGCATTTCATAATTTTGTATGCAGACTTAAAAACACACACACACACACACACAAACACACACACACACGCACACACACACACACACACAGACATCCAAATCCAGACATTTTTTAAAACTGTATGTCTGGCTCATATAAGAACTGATAAGTCAGTTAGTTATTGGCCATTAAATAAAGTGACTTCGCCAATGTCTAATAGGACTCTAATAAAGCCATGGATTTGCAACGGAGTTGGGCTGAAACTTGCACAATGCTGTAATTCCTTAACGCAGAACAGTGTAATACCTTAATTGGACACAAAAGCAGCTTTTATTGCCTTGCGTGAAACATGATTGAAACCATTTTTACATACAGTTTGATGGAACAGCATAGTTATGCGATGAAATAATTGTAGAATTTAAAAAAAAGTAAAAAAAAAAAAAAAAAAAAAAAAAAAAAAAAAAAAAATGGGGAAAGGGTCTCCAGAGGCGATCCCCCTTTTTCCCCCAAGCTGATAAACTGACACGTACATGTAGAAAAACAAATCAAACAAAAGG
>JBCNYH010000026.1:1171134-1184229 GCA_039654325.1 Tandanus tandanus
TGCGGGAAGAAGCTCCTCCTCATTCGCTCAGTGTTTGCTTTCAAGGAACGGAAACGTTTCCCTGACCGCAACAGAGACAGAGATTTAAGACAAGTAGTCTTTGTAGACAAGTCAAGTCCTGAGCCAGTTTGAGTCGTCAGTGTGTAGAATATATACCCCCGTAGCATGCGCTTATCCAACGTGGTCCTATAAGTGTATAACAAAGACTTTCAGACTGATTGCATTTGATGCTTTACAGCTGTCCTGAGTCACATCAATAGAGCTAAATCTTCTCATAGTAACAATTAATCAGGTTTTAATATTTTATTTTTTTTTTTTAAATATCTACATTATCACTAACTCAGTGCAGCATTCGGTTTCCCAGGCTAAGTCAAGATACGAGTTAACGTCAGCTATGTTATCTGCTGCTGGGACTACGTCATTGGAATGATTTCACCGGTCTCAACCAAAACTGACTGTAGTGATTCATTTGTTAAACTTGTGATATCACACTTGGTCAGAGGTGAGAGAGGTTTATCTGCACCAAGAATGGACAACATACTGTTTACACAGTACAGCACACAGTACATATCATATATGTGTATACCAGGTACGATACGAACAACGGTGGCATGGTAGTTCAGTGGTTAATGTCGTTGCCTCATAGCAAGAAAGTTCTGGATTCAAATCATGGCCACTTCCTGTGTGGAGCTTGCAGGTTCTCCATGGGCACTCTGGTTTCCTTCTACAGTCTGAAAACCTGCATTTTAGGTTAACTGGCTCCAGACAAGCACCAGATTTGTTTAGCATGGGCTGCCTTTTTTTTTTTTTCCAGGGTGGCTGGAGAAATCTCATCAATATTCATGAGGAAAGAGCAGATTGGTCGATGAATATGTTTGTTTCACTGCATTGTTTTGATGGGAAATATGTTAAAATTCATAGCATTTATTACCCCTCACCCTGAAAATGATATGGGTTACCAAGTCAAAACAACATGGTGAATCGTTAAGGGAGTCACCAGCCAATCAGGAAGCACTTTCCTCATGCATATTAATGATTTTTCCACAGTCATAATGCTAAAACAAAATGTGTGCACAGGCTAGGTAAGAAGGGCCAACACACACACATTCGGCAAATTAGCTGTTCCAAATTGCAAATCTTTGCATTGTGGGAGGAAACTAGGTTACCCAAAGGAAACCCACATAAGCACAGGGAGAATATGCACAGAAACTCTACACAGAAATGCCCCCGCCAAGCCTGGAACTCGAACCCAGGACCTTCTAGCAGTGAGGCGGATGTGCTAACCACTACGCCACCGTGCCGACGTTAACAGTACAGAACCAGTTTAATACATGTACGAATAATACGGTGAATTTCTTTTGATAATGAAGAGATTTGCAGATCATGACTGGCCCTACAATTACCAGTGAGATCACCATGGCGGGCGAACGACGAAGGGTGGTTTGTCCTCCCTGCTGTACATGCATCCAGGGATTAAAGCTTAGAATTGGCAAAGATGTCATGCATTCACCACACATGGACTCCAGAGTCAAGATGTACCCACAAGGGGTTTATTGCCAGATGTGTCCATGATGGTGGTAATTCACAGAATTCTATGAAGAGCTTAAGCTTTTCAGGAACTAAAAATGATGCATCTATTGCTTGTTTTTAGGGTGGCATGGTGGCGTAGTGGTTAGCACGTCTTGCTTCATAAAAAGAAGGTCCTGCGTTCATTCATGCATTCCTAGGCCCGGCCGGCCTCCCTGCAACCCCAGTAGGATGAAGCGATGAGTGAGTGCTTGTTTTTACAAAATGACATAGGCAATGTCGTAGTCATAGTAATCCTCACAGCCGACTCTGGGCGAAGGTGGGGTACACACTGAACAGCTCTCCAGTCAATCACAGGGCCAACACACACACAACCACCCACGCAATTCCATCCATTAGCCTAATGTGCATGCCTTTTCTGTGGATGGGTGTGAGTGTGAGTGTGAATGGTTGTGTGTGTATTAGCCCTGCAGTGTACCCCACTCTCACCCCGAGTCGGCTGAGACGGGCGCCAGCCTTCCCACGACCCTAATTAGGAAATTACAAAGTGAATGAATGTTTGGACACTTTATGAAAAAGTTATGCTATGAATTAACCACCGACATACTTATTTAATCAGTCGATCAGGTTTAATTTCTCCAAAACTTTCGGATGTCCCTCACGTCACCGATTTCAACCACGACCTAAAGATTAAGTAGGTTTGGTTTACCCGGGAACATGTTATCCAATCTGCATCACAAATATAATGTATAAACCATTAGAGTCAGAAAGTAGGTCTACAAGTGAGCGAGCCACGTTAGTTTGTGTGTATTAAATCAGAAATGGTGTGTGATGGTGAGTCTGAGCAGATGTGGTCATGGATTTACTGCCAATAGAAGAAACTGAGCATGTTGTATTGTTAGCATTGGCTCGACGGTGAGTTACACTGGTATTTAAAAATTCATGTTTAGCATTAGTGATTAATCATTTATCACAGGTTTTATCTGGTCTGATTTAAAAGTGAGAATCTGGACGTGGTCCACCAGCTGAGTGGGGTTCTTTTTAAAGGCCCAAGTTTTTCTAGTTAACAGCTGTTTTATTTTAAGAGAGTTGGAAATGAGGTCTCTGAAATTCCTGATGTTTACACTGGAAGTTATCTGGCTGACACCTGACAGTAACTAAATGCACTGAGGCTAGGAACGTCATAAATTCATGAGAATAGAATAGAATAGAATAGAATAGAATAGAATAGCATGCATTGGATAGAACTCATAATAAGCTATAATAGCAGTATAAATTATTGGTCCAGAATTGTGATCGGGGGCAACACGGTGGTGTAGTGGTTAGCACATCCACCTCACAGCAAGAAGGTCCTTTATTCGTGTCCGAGGTTCGGCGAGGCCGTTTCTGTATGTAGTTATATGTTCTCCCGTCTCCAGTGCTTGCATGGGTTTCCCCCGGGTACTCCAGTTTCCTCCCACAGTCTAAAGATATAAATATATATATATTAAACTAATTGTTCCAGATTGTCCCCAAGTGTGACTGTGAATATGGATGGACTGGTGAGCTGTTCAGGAACTATCCCACCAATCGCACAGAGTCGGCTGAGATAACCTCCTGCCTCCCGGTTTCCCCAAAAGGATAAAGCGGTTCAGGAAATGAATGAATGAATGAGTTGTGATCAGGGAGGAGCTGGAACAGAAGCAATACAGGAACTAAGAATGACTGTAAAGCAGCATGAGGAAAAAGTTTAGAAAGCATCTCCAGGGCCAAAAGAGAAAGACTGAGTGGATGCAGTAAGAACTTGTACCATGTAGTAGGAAGGCAGTAAAAAATGGCAAGGATGTGGTTTGGTCTCCATGGATGAAGAGGGTATTTAAAAAAAACATGCAGTGTTGATGTAGTGGAATCAGGACGTTTCAAGAACATATGGATGCAATAGCGACGTAAGTAAAACCTAGTAGGGACTTCATCCGTGTAGTACAAGCATTGCGCGGACTTGTTGAATGTAGATGTGGCAAAAGAAAACTTCCAGAATAAATGAACAAACACAGCACACGGTGCAGTATTTATAAGGACCAGATAGATGCAGTGAGAATGTAGTACGCGCATGGTGCGATCTGATTGGCAGTAGTAAAAATTTAGTAAGAACGTATTGCATGTAGTGCACGCATAATTGTGTGTGTTATATAAGAAGAGATGAGCAGGAACGCAATGACTGTGTGTACGTTGGCCTATGATGACGAGTTCAGGGTGTAGCCCGGCTTCACCCGGTGTTGGCTGAGATATGCCTCCAGCCTCCCTGCAGCCCTAATAGGAGAAAGCAGTTTGGCGAATGAGCGAGTGAATGTTAGACACAGAGAGAACCTGGCATAGACGTAGCACGGATGTGACGTGAACTTCCCCATTTTGACCACGCCCCTACTGCGTTCATCGAAACGATCAAGACGCGGTGCGCTCTTCATGATCTTCGTCTGAGTGTGACGGGAGTCCAAAAAAAGCAACAAAAATCTTCAAAGCTTCTCTGTAGCTTCACAGACGTTCCAGATTTTAGCCGTATGCAGCAGAACCTCTGATAATCGCAAAAAACGCTGCCAGAGGACAAAATGAGCCCCTCATTGCACGCATGTATAATTCATTCCTTCAATGATCTCACTCTGTTTTCTCACTCGGCCCATACTGACCTTCATCTATAAGAAAGATCACCAAAATGAAATCAAGTGATAAATAAGAAATGGGGCACCGGAGAGGAAAAGGAGTGCTCCCTGGTGGATTTCCAAGAAAAACATTGACAGAAAATCTGCTGTAAAGACAGACTCGTGACAGAATGACCCGAGTATTTACATTCTTTTGTTTTTATAACCAGGACTGTGTGAGGGAGCACTAATTGTGAGAGTGTTTGCTCATCGTGGGCTTAAAGCAGAGTGTAGACGGAATATTGGCGCAGTAGTCACAACGCCGCCGTGGAATGAATATTAAAATGATTTAACAGAGGGAATTATTTCATAGTTCTATACATAAAACACAAGAACGTGTGAGGACGTTGGATGCAGATAGAGCTGAATGCTTGAAAAGATCCAAAAATAATTGTTTTTAACAAAAATGTTACCTTTTTGCTAATAATATACAACATTTATACATAGACATAGGCATATAATAGACTCCTCTACCGTACAAAATCATAAAAAACATCCTAACCTTCTTTCTTGTCCCAGTTTTTAATAAACACACCATCACTCTGCATAAAGATGTCTGAAATCATGCGAGTCAAGTGTCCAAGTGTGATTTCCTCATGAGTCGATAATGTTTTATAGTTACAAGCCATGACCGTTCTCTGTATAGTCTGTTACCGACTGCAGAAATGTCCTGCAGCAACGTTCCTGCGTTTTCATGGGTCATCCGAAACAGAGAAGAGCGCTTAAACTGTCTGTTAAAATTACATCAAATAAAGTTTTAAGATGTTTAAATAAGCTAAAAAATAAAGATAAAAATAAAAAAATTAGGGTGGCACGATGACACAGTGGTTAGCACATCCACCTCACAGCAAGAAGGTCCTGGGTTCAACATTTAAATATCACTTTCATGCCCTGCGATGGTCTGATGAGCTGTTCAGGATGTACCCCGCCCTTCGTCCAATGTCGGCTGAGATAGGCACCTGCCTCCCTGCGACCCTAGTAGTATTAAGCAGTTTGGCAAATGAGTGAGTGACTGAGTGAGTGAGTGATATCAGCTTGATGTTTAATGGATGTTATGTTGTTGTTGTTGTTGTTGTTGTTTTATTGTAGTTGTTACTCCTGTATTAACAGATTTCTATTCATCTGTTCAACAAGAAGGGTTGCACACAATGAAATGGCGAGTCCCAGGGTCCTGACCTGAAATATATCAGGGTGTTAGACATGTTTTACAGCTATACAGACAAGGCCAAGTCCTCTCAAGATTCTGCTTTCATAGGGAGTCCCAGAGAGTAAGGTTTCGGATGAAAACACCCTGTTTCAAGATTACAGATTTCACATAGCAAGGATGACATCAGTGCCCTTAAAATAACAATGATTCTAGTGGTATTTTACTGACCACAAGAAGAAGAGTTCAGTACAACATCTTGGAGGAAACGTTTCTAATAATTGAAAGGCTAGTTAGCGTTAGGTGTACAGTGTGTGCTAGGTGTACTGAAGGTATCTGGTATTTTTCACTCGGCGAATTATTTACACAAACATGGACGACGTAACTGTTTGTGAGCACAAGCGCAGCGTTCAGACTAAAAACACACACTCCTGTGGGTACAGACACCCACTGTTCAGTTTCATTGAGGAGCTTCATTGTTTAGGGTCAATGCCTGCTGAGAACTGGGACTTTTGCGCATGTGTAAACAACATGAAGTGAGACGGCGTGTCGAGGACGACGCCGAGGAAAGACAGCCACTCTGAGATACAACACGCCTCTCAACACGCCTCACTGCCTCCCACCCAGCCTACTCCCATCGGAACCTGCATCACACGTGTGTCGGTGTGTACCTGCTACAGCATTCCCTTCCCAAAATGCAAAAGGGCAGGATCTTCTTTTTTTTTTTTGCAGAATGTGTGATCCAGCTGTCTGATTGCTCACGTTTGACATATTGCACACACACACACACACACACACACACACACACACACACACACACACACACACACACATATACACACAGTGTAGACTTGTTTTGGTGACGTAATCATGCTGAGGCTAAATGTAGCATGCATACTTATATATTAAGAAGTGTGCATGTAGGCTATGTTTGTCACGTCGCTGGAATACAACAGGGCCCGTTGTAAAGACGTGTAAAGACGTAGGGCCTGTTGTTGTAGTGACGTCGGAGGAAACCTTTCTAAACCATGACCCACGTGGTGAGTAATTTTGCCAAATAATTTTTTTTTTGAGAAAAAAAAAATATTTTTCAAGTCATTAAGAAATGATTTATGCTCTTCTGCCCGGTGATTTTTTGTTTCCCGACTGACCTCATGTTGTTCTGGGCAGTCTGTGACATCACCATATAAAAGACACCTGGTGGGGCTGACAAGGCTCACAGATGAACGGATTATTTCTTAACGTCCTTTTAATGACATGTAATGGTGGATGCAAATCCGTCACACAAGCTTTAATTTCAGGATTCATTTTTAAAAATCACGAAAAGCTTTGGTTCGTCTTAATAGTGACTGTTATAAATCCTCTGTGTAAGGAACTGCCCTAAAGACAGCGTTCTGCCTTAAACCCTTAAAGCCTTCTTCCCTTTCTACACTTCCTGCGCTATCTGCATAAACCAACAGGCCAAAAGCACATGGAAATGATCTCGTTCTGCTCTAATCATCTGCATCACTCTGGTTTATAGTGTAGGTCAATACCTTTAGTTTTAATATGCAGGTTAAGAAAGTAATTGGAACGCACAATCCGGGTCTGGAATGAGGTCCTGCCCCGAGTAGGGGAGTTCGTGTATCTCGGGGTCTTGTTCACAAGTGATTGAAGGATGGAGTGGGACATACACGCAACCATTCACACTTACACAAGTATGGGTAATTTGGAACGGCCAGTAAGCCCAGTGTGCATGTCTTTGGATTGTTGGAGGAAACCGGAGTACCCGGAGTAACCCCACGCAAGCACGAGGAGAACAAGCAAACTCCACACAGAAACGCCGTCGCCGAGCCCAGGACTCGAACCGAGGACCTTCTTGCTGTGAGACGGTTGTGCTAACCACTATGCCGCCATGCCGCCCCAACACCACCCTGCCGCCCTCCATACTCAAATTTCTGTGTGCTTTATACCTCCCTGTGTATATACTGTATAACTGCCTTTTTTAGGCAAAACTCTCCTTTTGCTTTATTTATCCTTCTTGAGCCATCTTGTCATACATTTGCCTCCTTGCTTCGATCCCTCTGAAAGAACAACAGTCTGGTCAGATTTGACGGACAGCCATATGGGAGTGTTAAAAGTTGTTTGAAGGCGTCAGCTGAAGAGAATTAATGAGTTACTCAAACTCACTCAAATCTTTTTATGGCCAGAGCTTTAAGCAAAAATGAGTCACAGCAGCATCTCTTTATTCATATTCAACAGGACCGAACATGTCACATGTACAGGAGGGATATGTTTCTGTCTTGAGTGTACTTTTTATATATACACTGAGAGAAGGGGGTGGGTGTGTAGGGAACAGGAACATGTGTGCACGTCATGTTAATTCCCCCATACGCTGTATGATATACTGTATGCATTCATGCTGTACAATTGATGCTGTAGTACATTAATACATTAAACATGAGCATGATTTCAGACTCTATTTGATGTTATAGTGACAAACAAGACATTTCATCCTCATGTAGAGAAATGGGACGGGGAAGATGGAGCCTATCTCAGCCGACACTGGAGGAAAGCGTGGTACACCTCGAACAGCTCGCCAGTCCATCGCAGGGCCAACAAACACACAACCATTCACACTCACACCTAGGGCCAATTTGGAATAGCTAATTATCCTTATGTACATATCAGTGGAATGTGGGAGGAAACTGGAGTACCTGGAGGAAACCCATGCAAACTCCACACAGAAACGTTCGAGCTGAGCCCGGGACTCGAACCCAGGACCTTCTTGATAACCACCACGCCACCGTGCTGCCTGCGTCTAAGACATTCCCACTAATTTCCTACCACGCCCATGATCACATACACACCACGTCCAATGCTTTCTTACTGCGTTCTTACTACAACAAATCATATTGCATCACACGCTTACTATATTCTCATCCGGTTCTTATAAATACTGTGCCACATGCTATGCTTTTTCATTCATTCTGCAAGTTTTCTTGCATCCACATCTTCATTCAACAAGTCCGCACCATGCTTTGTTTACACCAGTGAAGCTCCTACTCATCTTAGTTTCACCGTTATTACATCAATACCATCGTTACTACGTCCTTACTAAGTTTTTACTGCATCCTGAATCGACCATGTCGGCACCATATCCAAAGTTCCATCATGTCCTCTGCGTCCATGGAGAAAACATACCACATACTTAACGGTTTCTTACTTATCTGCGCTTCTACTGCACTGTGCAAGTCCTCACTGCATGCACCCAGTATTTTAAGGACGTAAGGGGAACCTGGCTGAGTGTGACTTGTCTTTGTGGTATTTTAATAGCGCATTGAAAATATGAGACCACTCTAACCTTGGTGTTGTGACTAAATTCCTTTAGTCATTATCAGTATGGCAATGGTTGGCGAATATGCAAATGGAATGACAACAATAAAGTGCGTTGATCTTCATTAAATCAGGCAAACGCTGTGAAAACATTTACATTTTGAAAAATCCGATTCCAGCTTGCTACGGCATTAATTAGGAAAATTAAACCAACCAGAGCTCTAATAAATTTGCCTGGAAGAGGACACAAGACCGTTTTTGCCCCTATGCACTTTTCCCGTTGCCTGTCAGCAAACTTACAAGAGTATCAAGTTTACTAATGGCCTTAAACAAAGCTCGTAAAACTCTTAAAGACAGAATGACACAAGCTAGTTTCCAATCTAGTGATATCTTACTTCAAACAGTCAACAATCACCAAATAGCATCTCACCACCCTAAAACTTGTAGCCAGAAAAGCGTCCAATAAATATCAGACGCTTCACGTGGCCTTCAATGATCAGCAGACTCAAAGACCGTAGCTTGTGTATAGCCGGCTACGCCACTGTAACCCTACAGTCATTCATAAACAACCCTACAGTCATCAAAAATTATAATGTGACTATTAAACACAACTAATATCAATGTAACATCCACCTGGGGTGCACCCCAAACCCCTTATTTGTCGTTTCCTCACTCCTCGATTCTTGCTTGAAGTGAAAGTTCAGGTCCACCATCTTTGCCAGCTGTGTCAGTTCTCTTATTTGTGCATTGCGGGGTGAGGATTGACATGAGAGCAGCCATCCTGGAAGAGCTGCACGCCAGAGTATTAACACCCCGCTACTTACATAACATCGGCTCCTTGTACGCAACAGGACCGGTTGTGGCGCCATCATCAGAAGTAGACATTGTTTTGCATGACACCTCAAAGAAATGACATCTCGCACATTTCCTCGATTCCACGTTCCTCACATCGTTTCCCCGCACATTCTATGTCGCTGGTTGGCCTCATGGGGCCGTAGTGGCCTTACGGTGGAGTAGTGGTTAGTAAGTCTGCTTCAGAGCAAGAAGGTCCTGGGTTTGAGTCCCATGCTTGAATATGGAGTATGCATGTTCTCCCTATGCTTATGTGGGTTTTCTCTGGGTACTCCAGTTTTTTCTCACAGTCCAAAGACATGCACATTAGGCTTATTGGCTGTTCGAAACTGCCCCTAGGTGTTAGTGAGGTGAGAGTGTGTGGTTGTGTGTTTGTTGGCCCTGCGATGAACTGGCAAGCTGTTCACGATGTACCCTGTCTTAGCCCAGAGTCGAATGAGATAGGCTCCAGCCTCCCCGCGACCCTAGTAAGATGAAGGAGTTTGGCAAATGAATGAATGATGAATGGTTGACATAATGCATGGCTTTGGACTGTAGGAGGAAACTGGAACGCTCAGAGAAAACTCCCGCAAGCACGGGGCAAACATGCACACAGAAAGCCGTCAGACTCAATCCCGGAACCTTCTGACCACTGCACCACCGTGCCCATTCTCGATTTATAAAAAGTTTACGGAGCTTCCTCAACACATATTGTTCCTAAGAGTTGTTCAGATCAGTATACTTATGGCATAAGAAAGGACTCCCTCACTCACTCCCTCACTTGCCCCAGGGGGGTCGCAGGGAGGCTGGGGATCATCTCAGCCGACACGGGACACTGAACAGCTCGCCACATTGATAACACACACACATTGATAACACACACTGTCGTTCATACTCACACTCACACCTAGGGGCAATTTAGAACAGCCATTTAGCCTAACATGCATGTCTTTGGACTGTGGGAGGAAACTGTGCAATTACCTGATGCACTAAACTGTATTTCTGACAAATACCGTAAACCCAGATATAATAATAGGCTCTAATATATGGTTCAATATGCAGTAAACACTGCGTTTGGGACTGACTGCTGGGTTCCCTATGTTCCCCAGTCCCGATGTTCCCCAGTCTCGATGTTCCCCAGTCTCGATGTTCCATAGACCAGATGTTCCCCAGACCTGATGTTCCCCAGTCCCGATGTTCCCCAGACCCAATGTTCCCCAGTCCCGATGTTCCCCAGTCCTGATGTTTCCCAGTCCCGATGTTCCCCAGACCCGATGTTCACCAGTCCCCATGTTCCCCGGTCCTTATTAAATGAATGGATCTTCCATTGTATTGTGTACTTTATAGAAGTAAGCTACAACGATTGTATCCATGTTGTAAAAGAAGTATGATGAAACAAAACATCCAACATACTCGTCAAAGTAACAATTTATGGAATATTAGGGTTCGGGTTATGGTTCCTGGGAACATAGGTACTGGGGAGCGGAGGACCGGGGAACATAGGCACTGGGGAAGATCGGTACTGGGGAACACAGATACGGACCCACTGCAGATTGTGTCATATGATTTCATTCTGCACAAATGCCTACACATAATGTCATTTATCCATTACTGATCGGTTGTATGTGACGCTCATAAAGACGAAGACGGATTTGAAATTAGTGGAGGAATAAGCATGTTATAACTAAACCTTTGCACTGCCTTAAATGGGAATAGCATAGCAACAGAGCATGTTTTCTGTGTGGTTTCTGATTAATTCCAGATTGTGCTGCTTTGGCCTTTGTCCAATTCCCATTCAGGGATTACTTACTCTTGCCATGTTGAGCAGACATTAGAGTACGGCATGACCTGTTACTTTATTTTAGATACAACTCTCTCTCTCTCTCTCTCTCTCTCTCTCTCTCTCTCTCTCTCTCTTTTTTTTCAAAGCCCAAATCCCTCTTGACTTTACGCCAGTTAAGAATACATGCCAGAAAGTTTAAGCAAGACCTGGAACATTTACAGAGAAAAGAGCTTTGCTTAGATATAATTTTGTCCCGTGGTTAAACTTAAAGACTAAATATTATTAACAAATTGCCCGGCTTCATTTAAATCAAAATCTCAATCTCTCTCAAGTTATAACCATTGTTTGTACATACATCATTGTTACCAGTCAAATTAATGTCTAGGAACCACACACACACACACACACACACACACACACACACACACACACACACACACACACACACACACACACAAAGCTGGCTTTATCTGAAATCTACCTTTAATATTGGAGAACGGGGTAAAATGAGGACTTCTGGCGTTTTCATTTAAGGTCATGTTCACACTCGGTTGTTCTCTGGACTTTGGAATTTGGTATTTAGACTGGTGAAGTGTGAAGGCTTTTTTTCTTAGCCCAGAAGATCCGACCCCTGGTTCTCCAAAAAACAGTGGTCTGCATCATCAGAAAGCTGTCGGCTCTCTGTGCCACATGTGGAGTGATGTTATCAGTTCCACCCTGTACAGTTAGCAGAAGAGATGCGACGCTTCACAAAACATACTGTATATAAACAGACCTTCACTGGACCTGAGGGCTGCAGGTAACTCACCTTTGTAGTGAGAGTGTTTGCACTGAGAACATTGTTTAAAAATAATAATAATAATAATAAAAATACAGTGTGTCACATTCCTTCATGCAGTTATCCACTCAGCCAATCAAGTGGCAGCAGCGTAATGCATAAAATCGTGCAGATACAGTTAAACATTTGGAGCCAGACGGGATGTTTGAAGCCTTCCAGAAACAGGAGATATCCTAAAATTTTCATGCATAGCAGTCTCTAGACCTTACACAAAGGGATGCACCAATAAAAATACCAAAAACATCCTGTAAGCATCAGTTGTGGGAGCGGAAAGATCTTGTTGATAAGAGAAGTTAAACAGAACAGTCAGTAACCATGGTAACTCAGATAACCACTCTTTACAACTCTCGTTCGTGAAGAGCAGGGATCTGATCCTAAAGAGGACATGGACTCTTCATCATCATTCCCATCTCGCATCCATGATGCACTGGGCCTGAGAGGGTTGCCAGCTCCCTGCAGAACCCGTTCTCCAGGACAAACATCCATTCGCACTCAAACCTATAGGCAGTTCGATATAGGCTGATTTGCATGTCTTTGGAAAATGGGAGGAAACCAGAGAACCCAGAGGAAACCCAGTTAATCATGGGGAGTATGTACTGATTACATACAAATATCCATAACCATTAATAAACTTAAAAAACATGAACAGAGCGAGAGTGAATAGCGCTTCTTACATTCGCTACACAGATGTCCACCCTGTTCGAGCCTCTGAGCTAAAAGGGTGGAGGTCCAGTGGGCCCCTTTGAAAACCATGATATGGGGGCCATTTTAGGACTGGAGCCAGGGCAAATTTGTCAGGGGCTTTCAGAAAGTAAGGTGGAGGGGCTTATTTTCGGCAAATCCAAATCTCATGTCACATGACTGAAGAATGAATGATTTCATTTTTTTGTTGGTGACTTTAAATTGTTGGTGACTTTAATATTCACTTTGATAAACCAGAGGATCCTTTCAGAAAAGCGTTCGTGTCTATTCTAGATTCAGT
>JBCNYH010000026.1:1206134-1221559 GCA_039654325.1 Tandanus tandanus
ATATATATTCTGCATATCTACATATCTACAGATCGTTTTATTTAAAACCAGCTGTCACGACATGAGTGAATACAACATTCCTAGCGTTCTTTACAACTCCATAATCTAAATCATGCAACTTCACAAACTTCAAATATGTTAATCATAGCCAAACAGCCCACGCCGCTGATTGGTTAATCCCGAGGAGTCGCGTGTCGAACGTCTTCTCTGATTGGTCGCCTGACTGCTCGTGCTTGTTGGGCTGTGTTTTTCTCGCTCGCACGCAGAGAGACTTAGAAACAAAGATGGCGGACGTGGAAAGTGAGCAAACTTCTCGTGGTGTCCTGGAAGAAATCTTCACGTCGCCTTTAAACCTGAGCCTGCTCTGCCTCTGCTTGTTTCTGGTGTATAAGATATTTCGCGGTGATAAACCTGCGGAGGAGGCTGAGGTGGAGGAACCGTTACCCAAACTGAAGAAGAGAGACTTCACTCTGGAGGAACTCAAACAGTATGACGGAGTCACAGACCCCAGAATCCTGATGGCTGTCAACGGAAAAGTGTTTGATGTGACCAGAGGGAAGAAGTTCTATGGTCCTGGTAACTAACACACACACACACACACACACACACACACACACACACACTCTTAATGCATGTGATTTTATTCTTAAATAATGTACTTCCATGGTTTAAATGTGTTTGTTTGTTTGTTTGTTGAACATATTTCATGACTACAAACATAACACTTTAGGACTAATAAGCTCGGGTGCATATAACTATCTTCATCTATCTATCTATATATTCCTCACTAGTTTGCATGTTCTCCCTGTACTTGCATGGGTTTCCTCCGGCTACTCCGGTTTCCTCCGACAGTCCAAAGACCTGCACATTAGGCAAACTGCCTGTTCCTTCCAAATTTCCCCCAGGTGTGAGTGTGTGTGTGTTTTGCCCTGCAATGGTCTGGCGAGCTGTTCAGGGTGTACCCCGCCTTCGCCCAGAGTCGGCTGAGATAGGCTCCAAGCCTCCCCGCGTCCCTAGTTGGATTTAGTGGTTCGGCAGAATGAGTGAAGGAGAGCCTTCTAGCACAGAATCAGATGTTATGAATAAATGTTTGTATATCAATAAAGAAAGCAATATGTATTTTTAAAATGGAATTTTTATGCAGAAACATTTGATTAATTTCCGTAAACATAAAGCATATAAAGATTTGGGTATTATGGGAAAACATATTCTAATTATAATTCATTCCTAATTTATTTCTGATGATGTAATTCCAGATTTGGGTTTCATTAAAAACGCCACTGTCTTCAGTTAAACGTCGTACAAGACCAGGCGTGAGAGGAACAGACGAAACACCACACACACACACACACACACACTTCTGCCCTCCGTGCACTTTGTTTTATTCGTGTCACACCCCTTCTTTCCTTCCTTGGTCATTGGCTCATTCACAAAAACCTCAGTTAAGTTAAAAACGCAGGGATGAGGATACGGGCCTCTTGTTTTTCCCAAGATTCCTAATTTTTAGTTGATTAGATCGGCATTTTATATATATATATATATATAGGTTGATGTATAGATAGATAGAGAGGTATTTTATTACTGCCTACAGTTTGTGAATAGCACGTACTGTAGGGCTGTTGGAAGGTAGGGCCAAAGATCAGGGTTTAATCAAACATTTCAAGTTTTTACGCAATTAGGTGACATGTCAACAATTTCCAGAGGGCATGATTCAGCCCTGAGTGTGCACGTGTGTTAGTGTGTGAGAGTGCACATGTACGTGAGTGTGTTTGGGTGAGTGCATGAGTGTGTATATGTGAAATAGTACGTGTGTGTGTGAGAGCATGAGAGAGAGCATGTGTGGGAGAATCAGTGTGTGTGAGTGAGTGAGAGAGAATGTTTGTATTTGTGTGAGAGGTTGTGTGTGTGTGAGAGTGTTTGTATGTGTGTGTGAAAGTGTGTATGTGTGAGAGAGTGGGGTGGAGTGGTATTGTAGGATCGATATTTAAACAGTTTTTGGTTGTTAGAAGAATAAACATGATGAACGGGGCGTATTTATTCCGGTGCTGTGTATTTCCAGACGGCCCGTACGGAGTCTTTGCAGGCAGAGATGCCTCCCGAGGTTTGGCTACATTCTGTCTGGAGAAGGAGGCCTTGAAAGAAACACATGACGATCTTTCCGACCTCAACATGACGCAGCAGGAGAGCCTGAGCGAGTGGGAGACGCAGTTCACCTGTGAGTCAAAACGTTTTCCACACCATCTTACACCACTGCCTGTTTATCTCCATGATCCATCCGGCAACAACTCTGACTTTCTCCCCGACAGTCAAATACGATTACATCGGCAAGCTCCTGCAGCCCGGGGAAGAGCCGACGGAGTACACGGACGACGAGGAAGCCAAGGACAAAAAGAAGGACTAGGTCGTGAGAGGCAGCCGAACACCGTTCCTCCCTCCTCCCTCACGCCTGACGCAGCCGCAGTCATCGACGTGTCCTGATCACTCTGGTTCTGTGTGATTGTTTGTTCTGACGCACCATGCCTTCACGTTTCAGCATGTCATAATTACTCTGTGCTAAGATGCTACCCAATCAGCGTTTTTCTTACGAGAGCTCTCCGATCGCAGCAACACGAGCAAATGTCGTTCTTGTACGTAGACGCAACATACTCGAGTAACATGGACCACGCTGTTGTTGGCGTTTCGTCTAACAGTAATAGTTTAAATGCGAGTAATTTTGATACACTACATACACATGTTTTTATATAAGATTACAAAGCAGTACATGAGGGAACGGAATTTATGAATCAATAAATGTAGAAACACCGAACATTCCATACCTAAGATCTGAATAACAATACGTCTATGAAGCACTTGTACCTGATGAAACTTATTAAAGCGTTTTTCATATTAACGTTGTCATGTTTTTATTTCATTCCACGTATTCTAATTTAGGGCGGCGGCACCGTCGCGTAGTGTTTCGTACACTGTGTTTTGTTTCACAGCAAGAAGGTTCTGGGCGTTTCTGTGTGGAGTTGCCGTGTTCTTCCTGTACTTGCCTGGGTTTCCTCTGGGTACTCCGGTTCCTTCCCACAGTCCAAAGATATGCACATTAAGCTAACTGGCGGTTCCAAATTGCCCCTAGGTGTGAGTGTAAATGTGTGGGTTTGCCCTGTGATGGTCTGGCAAACTGTTCAGGGTGTACCCCTCCTTTTTCCTAGATTCGGCTGAGGTAGGCTCCAGCACTCAGTGAATGTCCTAACAAAGATGCCAGTACAAGATAGTGAGTGTGACTCAGACAGAGAGAGGCCGTTGTGATTTGCATACTTTGAATACAACATAGTGTAGTTTTCTAACTGCTACAGGATCGAATCTAGTTAATAAAACTATGGATAAAAGTAATAAACTGTATATAACATCAATATTCAGATTTATTAGTGTAAATTAAGTTTTCTGAATTATATAGAAGCTAATTTCCCTAAACTGTTAACTCGTTTTAAACATACAGAACAAACCACTTCATTTATAATTATTTAAAAATTGTGCTTAGTTTGTCCACCGCACAGCAGAAAGGTGCTGGGTTCAAGTCCTGGGCTCTGCGAGGACTTTTCTGTTCTCCCCATGCTTGGGTGGGTTTCCACAGGGTACTCAGGTTTCCACCCACAGTCCAAAGACAAGCTAATTGGATGTTCCTAATTGCTCCTAGGTGTGAGTGTGAATGGTTATGGGTGTGTTGGCCCTGCAATGGACTGGTGAGCTGTTCTTGGTGTACCGCGCCTTCACCCAGAGATGGCTGAGATTGGTGCCAGCCTTTCTGTGACCCCAGAACTTAAGTCTGACCTGCTACTTTTTTCCCGACTAAAACACTTTTCTCACGACTCGAGCATTTTACTATTGGACGATTCAAGCATTGTTTATAGAGTAAAATATTTTAATGTTGGTACTAGGTTATTGGATTTTCGTTATTACTACCATTAGAATCATTATTATCTTGTCCCATGCTCTGTCATTTCTGTAAGGAGTTTGCATGTTCTCCTTGTGCTTGCATGGGTTTCCTCTGGGTAATGCAGTTTCCTCCCAAGCCCGAAAGACATGCACATTAGGCTAATTGGTTCTTTCAGATTGACCCTAGGTGTAAGTGTGTTTTTGTGTCTTTGCCCTGCGATGATCTGGCAATTTGTTCAGGGTGTACCCGGCCTTCCCCCAGTGGTGGCTGAACTAAGAGGCTCCAGCCTTCTTGCAACCCTAATAGCAGGATTAAGCTGCTTGGCGAGTGAGTGCTTCTGGTTATTGTTTATTTTTTTAAATGTGTGTAAAGACTGATTTATGTCATAAACATGAAGTCTTTTCTTTTAATAAATTGAGTGAATGAATGGTGTTTATTTTGAATATGTAAGAAAACATTTCTTATAAAAAGAAACAAAGACAAATTAAATCAACAATTAAAGAAATGACGACAGGAAAAAAACAACAGGAATAATAACAATAAACACTGAAAGGCATGAAAAAATGAAATTGTGAACTGTACCGTTATCGAAAAGGAGTGGGACGAAGAATAATCTTACGTGATCCCATTCGTACCCAGCAATTCTTGATTGTTGATATGCACCCGATTCCTGGTTGATATCTCCCCCCTGTGCACCCCTCATACCCCCAAACATGGACAATTCTACAAAACGATTTACAAGAAAGAAAAAAAACTGAAAACAAACAAAACAAGAAAAGATAACTAAAATAAATAAACTAGAATAATTAAACAATAAACTAAGACATAATCAATAAGTAACAGAAAATAAACCATAACCTTGAAAACATCCCCTTCATCCCTGTAGCCGGTGAAAATTATTTCTTTCTCTTTGATTTTTCAGCTGTTTATTGTTTAAACATTGGTTCAGTTCCACATTAAATAAAACTGAATTGTATTAAAATGAATTCTGTTCCACAGCTCGACTCTGATGAATGGTGACTTTTATTTTGGTGGGTATACTTTTACATTCAAAATCGGTAATATATAATAAAAGGGAGTGTCAGAAGTGGGATTCGAACCCACGCCTCCATTCGGAGACCAGAAGACCCAGTTTTTTGGGAAGAGAAACATCCTTGAGTCTGGCGCCTTAGACCACTCGGCCATCCTGACACGAGCAGCAAACGTTTCCATAATAGAAGTTTTTAATATTTTATCAGGACTTTTATTTTTGTGTGCGAGGTGATTGAACTTTAAAGCGCCTGTATACAACAACCAGTAAATAAAGCAATTATTATTATTATTATTATTTTATCATCAGCATTTATTTTATTTAAATTTTGTAAACATACTCGCGACTTCTGATGGTAAAATTATGAACTATATATATATATTTTGGAATCGTTTAAATATTCAAAACTACAGATTTATTACTGTTTTATGACGTATCACACAGTATGCATGTGAAATTCCCACAGTGCCCCCTAGCGGTTATATTTACTTCCGGTGTGCGCCATCCGCCATTTTGTTTTCACACTGTTCAAGGGTATCGTGTACAAACAACCTCAGTCTCAACAGACAAACATGTACCGCTTCGCCAAAGCTGCTCTGAACCTCAGTGGTAAGATTAAAAACATGTTAACGTTTGTTTGTTTTTCTTGTCTTATCATTTTATTTACATTGAATAATGCGCGAAGGTGGAAATTGAACTCAAATGAAGTGTGCTAACTGGCTAGCTTACTCTTCCACTACTCTTTCTAACTAGTGGACAAAGAAGGTGGTTTGACTGACTAACAAATCAAAAGAACATTAAACCAGTTATATAAATTAAGAGATTAATTCTGTAATTTATGAATTAGCTGTTCTTAATTTCTGCAGTTTCACGTCTGGGTTATAATATCTTCCAGGAAGTTGCTAACTGCATATCTTAATGTCACCCAATCATATCTATCGCAGGTCTTTTGCGACAGTTTGCAACGTTTTACGGCAGTAAAACAATTATAATGCACATAATGAAGGTACAACAGTGGGGCTATATTGTTGTATTTATTATTTTAAAAACCTTAATAAATCAAGTAAAAGTCAACTGATTTATAAGAATGCTCTGTTCCATACACTTTGACATCATTAAAAATAATAATTATATATTAATATATAATAATTACATATATACACACACACACACAAAAGCCTGATTTTGTTCAATCTGTAATGAAATAAAATTATTTTTAGCGTACTCAGTCACTCTTTTGCCAGATAGGGTCGTGAAGAGGCTGGAGCCTATCTCAGCTGACATTCGAAGGCAGGGTAAACCCTGAACAGGTCACCAGACTAACACAGGGCCATCACACACACAACTATTCATATCTGGCAATTGGCCTAAAGTGCATGTTTTTGAACTGTGGGGGGAAACCGGAGTACCCAGAGGAAACCCAAACAAGCACATAGAGAACATACAGACCCCACACAGAAATGCCCTTGCCAAGCCTGGGACTTGAACCCGGGACTTTCTTGCTGTAAGGGGGATATGCAATTACATCATTTAGACTTAATTCTATTGCAGGAGACCCTCTAATCAGTATTTGGTATCTAATACTGTATAATATAATTCTGTTCTTTATATTAAAACCATTAGAGGTTGTTAGAGAAGGGAACTTGAATACTGAATTAAATACTTGATGAACCAAAGCATGAGACTCTTCATAGCACTTAAAGCACTTCGACTTCATGTCATTCAGGTCGACTCAGTGTCTACGGAGAGATTAATGTGATATAAACATTTTTTGATATATAATCCCCTCCCCTCAGGACAAGCTAGCCGTCAGGTTGCTGTGCGGAATTCTTCATCCGCATCCCGAGAGTTCCATGCGAAGTATGGCTTGCCGCTTCTGATTGGTGGAGCCACGTTTTGTACTGCAATCTGGGGCTACGTACGTGTCCATGATCTCTCTGTATTGTCTCTACACTGCGCCCAGTTGACGTCGCCCGTGTTAATAACGTAAATCTTTTGCTGTGTGCGATGATTGCAGGTTATCACATCAACTGGCATCTCATGGAATCTGTCTCCTGTTGGAAAGGTCCAGCCTAAGGAATGGAGGGAGTGATGGGACACCACATTTAGGAAGATCCTTAAACATTGTGAACTTTTCTATTTTGGTAAAGGATATGCTTTACACCTAATCCCTGTTGGTCTGATGTGTCTGTAAAAATGTAATAAATTAAATATAAATACATTTTTTTTGTG
Organism: Tandanus tandanus; assembly: GCA_039654325.1. Lineage (NCBI taxonomy): Eukaryota > Metazoa > Chordata > Actinopteri > Siluriformes > Plotosidae > Tandanus > Tandanus tandanus. The sequence continues at coordinate 1,213,319 of JBCNYH010000026.1, forward strand.
GTTTGTGATTTAGTCTTTGATTGCTCAGGGTCCATAAGCTTTATACTTATATTCTATGACTAGCAATGACTTTGAGGTATTTACAGAAAAGAAATAGGCCTGATACACACTCGCACTAGTACCGTACCCGAGGTGCTACTGCCATTTTGATGCCAGTGCTGTTCTCCCAGAGTGCTGAATCATTTTGCTGGTCATGTAGCACTGATCTACGAGGATGTGTTGAGATGGGAGTCAGCGTGTACTGTAACCTGCTCTTTTTCTGAGGTAGAAACAAGAATTTGGCGCACATGTTTGATTATGTTTTGCATTTTCTGAAATTACCACAGGGTCAAAATTATACCCACAGCACACTTAACATTTGGTGGAAAATCCTTCAGCAGGTTTCACCCGATTCAGGTGCTTTTGGTAGCCTGAAACAAGCTTCCGTCAGAAATCTGGGTGGAAAATCCGCACTCTTCTTCACAGAGGTCAATTACATTTGTTGGTTTCCTGGTACAGACTTTTAAAGGGGTGCATTCATTTCTTAGGCATATTAATTAAAGATGAAAAACAGATGTTATCTCTGGGAAATAAAATCCAATCAGCCACAACGTTGGTGTAGTGGTGAGTGCATCCTCAGCAAATAGGTCCTGGGTTGGATTCCTAGGCTTGGTCGTTTCTGTGCCGGGTCTGCATGTCCTCCCCGTGCTTGCATGGGGGTCCTCCATGTACTCCGGTTTCCTCCCACAGTCCAAAAACATGTACATTGGGCTAGTTCTGAACTGCCCCTAGGTGTGAGTGTGAATGGTTGTGTGTGTGTGTGTGTGTGTCGGCCCTGTAACGCTCTGGCAAGTTGTTCAGGGTGTACCCCTCCCTCGCCCAGTATCGGCCGCCAGCCTTTCCACGACCCTAACGGCATTAAGCGGTTCAGCAAATGACCGAGAGTGAGCGAATGTACACCAGTCTTAACGACCCCTGCACCTTTAAATACAGCCCATATTTTTTTATTGAAAATGTCCTAATTTCCTGGTCTCTGGCTGAGATGTTAAAATTATCACAGAGATAGTTTGATATTTATAAAATCAATAGTTTTCACTAAAGTAGAGGACACCTTTTACCATAATGAGTAACGATTCCCTGAGTGTCCACAAGGTGTCGCCATTGTGTCTTTTCCATTGCGCATGACTCGCTAATAGAATCCATTGTGCACGTGCCGCATGTCACTAACGCCAAAAACACGAACTAACGACTTTTTTTTGTAATATATATTTTTTTATTTAAATCAACATTTTCTTATCATATTTAATTACTTTTAAAAACTCAAAAATATTCGTTAAAGTCGTAACTAGGACGATAAATAAAATTATAAAATAAAAAAAAAAGGACAGTCTGACGTCACCTTGACGCTTTTTGAAAGACCGCCGGCGCAGCCAATCATCGCAGACAAAGGCGCTGCCGTCCTCGCCTTCCTGCTCTTTATTTCCACCAATAAGCACCGAACTCTTGCAAACATGCCCGCCTACTTTGTCTGCGTGAGCTTGAAGTTAAGGTCACTCTCATTCGGGAGCTGTTCGCGCGATTAGCACGCAGGAAGTTTTCACGGTCCCAGAGAGAAAAACCCACCGAAAAGACAAGTATTTTAGGATGTCTCTGTCAAACAAGCTCACTCTGGATAAAGTGGATGTTAAAGGAAAGCGTGTAGTCATGAGGTGAGTGTTTTGAATGAATAACGGTGAAATGTGGTGACATCTTTTTAGTCAGGAAGCAGCCATGTCAGTGACACCTCACAGAACCTGCAGCCTGTGGGAATGATAATGAATTAAATGCTTAAACAGGCTTTATCTCCAGCTTTTTACACGTGGAAGTGTCAACTGTAGCATCATTCAGCAAAAAGGAGTGTTAGTTGTGTACAGTCAGTTATATAGGAATAATTTAATCACAATAACTCTTCTTTTCTTCACTAAATATATTATTTTAGGCTTCTATATTGTGTATCATACATATAATGTTTAGCCTTTAAAATATTAGTTCAGTCCCCATACAGGTTGCAATCAAAATGCCATAATAACCCATTAATGTGGTGGTGGTGGTGGTGGTGGGAGTGACGATGGTAATGGTGGTGGTGGTGGTGGGAGTGACGATGGTGGTGGTGGTTGTGGTGATGGTGATAGTGATGGTGGTGATAGTGATGGTGGTGATAGTGATGGTGGTGATAGTGATGGTGGTGATGATGGTGATGGTGGTGATGGTGATGGTGGTGGTGGTGATGGTGGTGATGGTGGTGGTGATGGTGGTGGTGGTGATAGTGACGGTGGTGGTGGTGATAGTGACGGTGGTGGTGGTGATAGTGACGGTGGTGGTGGTGATAGTGATGGTGGTGATAGTGACGACGATGGTGGTGGTGATGGTGGTGATAGTGACGACGATGGTGGTGGTGATGGTGGTGATAGTGACGACGATGGTGGTGGTGATAGTGACGACGATGGTGGTGGTGGTGGTGGTGATAGTGACGGTGGTGGTGGTGGTGGTGGTGGTGGTGGTCAAGTTGGATGTGGAGTCGACAAAAAAAAATGTCCTGCACGTCTTCCAAACTCAAACAGGTCCTTGAATGGTTTTCCTTTTCCTGCAGTTCCATTCACATGGAACATAGCACTCATCATCATCATCATCATTTACATTACAGCATTTGGCAGACACCCTTATCCAAAGGGACTTGTGTTTTTAATCCAATTTATACAACTGAACAATTGAAGGTTAAGGGCCTTGCTCAAGGGCCCAACTGTGCCAGCTTAGTAATACCGGGGCTTGAACCACTGAGCTTCTGATCAGTAACCCCAGCGCCCTATTCACTTAGCCTGCACTGTCGTCATCATCATCATCATCAAACCATCATTGTTCCAGCAAAATACTGATGAAGGAACATGGGAGGGGTGTGAGGTTTGTAAGAACTTTGTGATAGGTACGCATGTGTGGGGTTCCCCGTTCATTATGACTCGTCATCATCATCATCAGTCCTTCCACTCATCTACCATAGTGGAGTATGAAACCTTCACCAAAGCCCACCAACACACTCAGTCTCTAGCACGTCTTTCCAGGTGGCACCATGTTTGTTCTCCAAGTTTCCTTGGGCCTGCTTCTGTTTCTCCAGCCATCAGTGACATTGGTACCACGCTACGCACATGACCAACCACCAGTCTATCTCCACTGTTCGTCTGTGCTTGTGCTTTTTGAGTGTTGGGTGTAGTAGATGTGTCATTTCCATATTGGAGATCATGTTAGGATCATCGTAACACGTCCCATAACGTAGTCGTTATAAACGCTGGTGCATCACAGACAGAAAGGTGGTATTCACCAGCGGAAAATCTGAATCACATCTGCCTGAAATCCTGAAGTATGCTTGGTAGGGTTGTGAGTCAGATCAAAAGCCATCCACGCTGTGGTCAGGGGAACGTTGAGTGTAAAATGGTGCTCACCTTTTGAGTAAGTGTATGAAGGGTAGACCTGGTGAAAGGCACAAAGTAGGGCTGTAACTGCATGATGATGATGAGTGGAGTAGAGTGTTAAGGAGAACAAGCTCAGGAAAAGGGGGAAAAAAAGGTTGTAGGCGGGAAGCTTTTGTGGCTTGTGGTCAGGGCTGCCATTTTCGTGTCCCACTAACACTTTCCTTAGGCCATCTTGGTGAACCCACCTTGCTGAAAGACCTCAGTACAGAGTTTTATACCGTTGTTAAGCATAAAGTGGTCTCGACCAAGATGGCGCTGATCTGGCTTCAAATTTAGCCGCGTACCATCGGTAAATGCACAGTCCAGTTTTGTTTTTATTGTATTTTTAAGTTCAGTGTTTCAAGAAAACCCTTGGAGGGTGCACTTCGTAACAGAACAGGAAAGAGTATTGCATTCACCATGACCGCAACACTGAAGATTACTCACTTCCTAATTTTAGATGCTAGTTGTTGTTCCAGTCCAGGTAACGCTCAGGAAACCACTTGATTACAGCAGTAATGCGATCTCTCTCACACAGGGTCGATTTCAACGTCCCGATGAAGGACAAGGCCATCACGAACAACCAGAGGTAAAATTCTAACGATATAACCTTGTCGCTCCGTCAGACTTCCACCGTCTTGTGTAGGAATTGCGTAGCGCTTTTCAAACTCGGTATTGAATAAACACGACGTAACCCTCCTCACAGGATCAAGGCCGCACTTCCATCCATCCAGCACTGTCTAAACAACGGAGCCAAATCAGTGGTGCTCATGAGCCACCTGGGCCGACCCGACGGCACCCCCATGCCCAACAAGTACTCTCTGGAACCTGTGGCCGCCGAACTCAAGAACCTGCTGGGAAAGTAAGCAAGGCGTCGCCGAGTGATTTGTTGTTTGTCCTATAGAGTGGGATGGGTTTATATGAGCGTTTTGGTTGCTGTTACAGAGATATTACGTTCTTGAAAGACTGCGTCGGCGCAGAAGTGGAGAGCGCCTGTGCAGATCCTCCTGCAGGTTCCGTCATTCTTCTGGAGAACCTGCGCTTCCATGTGGCTGAAGAGGGCAAGGGCAAAGATGCCGCAGGAAACAAGGTGAGTGCCTCCGAATTGTACTTTCTCAAAATGTAGAGCCACGTAGCATGTACACATTTTGAAGGCATGTCTTGGCGGACAAGCACGTTATAAATTTATTGCAATACCTCAACTGGCCTAACGGGGGGCGACAGAGCGTGGTCTGATAGTAGGACAATCCCCTGAAAAGGAAAACTGCGGCATGCACAGACTGCGGAGGGGCAGAACTTGTAAGACACGCCTACTATGTGACACACCTTTTTGCACACCAACACTATTATTAGACCTTTGGTTGCGTTTGCTGGCGTTAAGGTTTGCATGCTAACACGTGCTTTCTCAAGGGGCGTGTCATGTGCTGACGTGGGTGTGTTATGTCGTCTGATAGGCCAATAATCATGGCCCCTAATTTGTAATGCGGTGATGTCAAAAGAAGTGCTAGCATGTTTAATCCTGATGTTGGACAAACGAGTTCCACAAACGTCCTACAATCCTTTTAAACCGTTAACTGCTCGGTCACTGTTTGCTGCTGCTCCCACCTACTGGATCGGAGTGTTACTGCATGCTCAGTATCACAAACGCGCAGTCAAAGCGCACAAGTCTGCGCAGACACATATTTATTTAAAGCTCCCTAAAACCAGATAGGCCCCGCCCCTAGAGGCAGGTCTTGCTCAGCAATAGCGGCTTGTTAACAACAAAACATTCTGATTTTGGCTCCCGTCTTCAAACTCCGTATGCACTTTTCTGCTCGTCGCGAGCCTCCGTTCCATCAGATACCAGAGACTGATCCACAGGGAGAATACTTCAGTATGTGCTTGGCCCTTTGACATTTGGTGAAAGGTCGCAGATGTGCTGCGTGTTGCTTTTCTGGTGCGCGGAGCCCTGACTGGAATGCACCGAAGGGAAGAAGAGATGAGAGTTGAGCGGCGAGGGAGGGGGGAGGAAACCATGATGACCTCCTGACCTTTCTGAAGTTCATTTGACAGAGTCGGTAGGTGGAGTAGAAGTTGGAGATGGTGAAGAGTGACCTTCAGGGATGTTAGACCCAAGCATTTCATGGGTACTTGATTGACCTTTCTCTCAGCTGAGGTCATCGGGCATAACCCCTTTGAGCTCTCGAGCGAAAGTCTGGATTAAATGACCTTCTCGGCGGTTTCTCTCAGGTTATTTGAGGATACTTGTGATCTCTGGAGGGTTTCTTTTCTTGGATGGTCATTGGCTGATTTTTAAAGTCTACTTATTTTTTAAGTTGACATGAAAACGGTAATCGTACCTTTAGAGGAATACTTAATTCTCAGAATGCTTCTGTGCAGGCATTGTGGCTGCCATATCGCTTAGCAGATCCACCTCACAGCAAGAAGGTCCTGGGTTCGAGTCCCCGTGCTTGCATGGATTTTCTCCGTGAACTCCGATTTCCTCTCACAGTCCAAAGACATGCACATTAGGCTAATCGGCGGTTGCTCCTAGGTGTGAGTGTGAGCGTTAACCTGAGTGTGTGTATTGGCCCTGCGCCGGACTGGCGAGTGGACTAGGGCGCACCCCGCCTTCGCGCAGATTCGGCCGGGATGGGCTCCATCCTCCCCGCGACCCTAGCTGGAGTGGTTGGGCACATTAACGAACGAATAAATGAATATTCTTCTCACTGATATCTTGCGCTGCCACCTGGTGGAGTCCTCCAGATTTACACAAAGCATACGCACAAGTCTCGTGGCGTCAAATGTATCCCGACCCCAGGAGTCTGATCACTTGATCACACCCTTAACCCTACTTTCTTTTCTTTCTTTCTCCAGACCAAAGCATCGCAGGAAGAGATTAATGCCTTCAGGGCCTCTCTGTCCAAACTGGGTGACGTCTACGTTAACGATGCCTTCGGAACGGCACACAGAGCCCACAGGTACCCTTTATCACATCCGTCATGTGTGATGTTGCGTCCTTTACGTATGATATTACTCAAATTCTATAATATATAATATATTCTATAGTTTCTTATTGTTTATAATATTTTACAGCTCGATGGTTGGAGTCGACCTGCCTCAGAAAGCTACCGGCTTCTTGATGAAGAAGGAGCTGGACTACTTTGCTATGGCATTGGAGAAGCCACAGAGACCATTCCTGGCCATCCTCGGGGGGTGAGAGATTAAGACGCACGTATACGCAAGAACGCGAGCGAGCGCAAGAGATTAGCCGCACTGGGGCGGGCCAGAGAGTAGTGTAGGTACCGGAATCGGTATGATATACCGATGTGCATGGTGGTCGGGGTAATGTCCTGGTTTAACTGCGGTCCGCTGTTCTGAAAGCATGTTCAGGATTAGATTCAGCTTATCTGGTTGACTATTAAAGCAGAATACGTCACTGCGTCATACTGCCGTGTAGAACACCACACAGCCCGTCACACAGGTGCTGCGGAGCGTGCTGGAGTTTGGAAGTAGGTCAGAGTCTGAAATTGTGCAAGAGTCCGCTACAGCCGGAGTGAGGACTACGTTCTGATGAGAAACAACGAGAGTTCTGATATTTAAGGCGGGTCGTTGTTCCACATGAGACCGGTACGCTGGAAAATCTCAGAATTGGGTAGATAACGAGCAGATTTTAACCCGACTGTGTTCCTTTGAGCTTAACGGCCCGTCCTGTTCATTGACTGTTATCAATTTGCAATGATGACATCAGCATTCTCTCTCTCTCACTCTTTCTGTCTGTGGCCTCTTACGGGTCACTGCCTTCTCTGAATTGAATGGCTGATCGATAAGCCCTTTAAACAACGTACAGAAAAATCTTTAGCCACTTCAGAAGTCCAATGACGGCTTATTTTGTCATTCAGCAGAGTGAGTTGAAACATTTTTATTCAGCCAGTGTAGTTCTGGTTAGTTTTAAGATTTGGGCACTCTTTAAAAGCGTCTTGATCGGCTTAATTTTTTTAGAGGAGCTTTTGAGCGCCGCCCCAAAGGCATGGGACATGCCGTGTATGGTCGCCCCATGTCTGTCCACCACAGGAACGCCAAGAAGACCGTCACCAAAACACCCCAGATTTATTATTAATAACGAAACTTAAACCCCAAAAAATAGAGGCTCATACACCACTGCTCAGACTCGCACAGAATAAACAACACGTAATCTAATTCAGGTAGGCAGACGAACTTTTTGCCAGTCTTGGACGGGAATCAGCGGTCAATACGGGTGATACAAGTGAAGGTGGAAGTCAGAGAGTGAAAGGAGAGTCAGTGTTTAACTTTTCTTTCTATAGCTCCAGACCGCTGTCGGGAAACGGGAGATTAATGCAAGTCAGCAATACGTAACAGCCAATCAGGATCAACTGAGCGACGTGGCAGCCTTTTTGGTTTTCCTGTACTGGGCACGCGTGGTCACAAGACAGGACATGGGGCAACCATCCAAGTAATATTCCATGGTTATGGCGTTCCACTCGGGAGCTTTAAGTGCATAACTTGGGAGCTTTGAGTAAATAACGTCCCAAAACTGAGAGCCAATCATGTTGCGCCGTTCTCATAAATTATATACCGTGTTTTTATTAAGTCTTAGTTTTCACCTTAGTGCTCATTACTGCCAAATTCTGGAATTATTCAGTTACTGTCTCTTCATCTTCAAAGTGGTGTAGCAACCAGACTGCAACTCAAGAGGGGAAGCAAACACAAAAATATGAAGCTGATTTTACCTGCGATTCTGTTTATTGTAGTTTGTTACATGTATTCACTCTAGTTCTTT
>JBCNYH010000026.1:1240537-1256683 GCA_039654325.1 Tandanus tandanus
ATATATACAATGAAGCTGTGTTCTATAGATGAGAGTCAAAGCCACTTAAAAGTGTCTGAATAACTGAATGGGAGTCTGTCTTTCTAGTCTTTAGCGACCGGTGTGCCTGTGAACCCACAGAATTCTAAACGATGCACCGCTCTGAATGGAAGAATCCTGAGAGATTAGTCCTAAAGACGATTCTCTTTGAATGTTTGGCTCATTTTGATATTACCTGCGTTCACTTGCATACCTCGGTGCGTTTTTTGTTGTTGTTCTTGTTGTAGTCGTCCTCTGACGCAAAATGTTGTCCTTGGGAACGGGAAGGACCTTACAGACTGCTCTGTCTGTCCCCCCACCCCGTCAGTCCCCTCGTCTCATTGTCCGTCCCCCTGTCTGTCTCTGTCTCTCATTCTGTCTCTCAGTGTTATAAACGCAGTACACTCTCATCTTGCTCGGCCCGGTCCACTGCAGACAGACACCTCCGTGGTGGAATGTGTCACCATTTTCCAGACACATTCCCAAGTGTCATATTTCATATTAATCACGTTTCGAGTAGGATGTGTCACTGTCTGCCAGACTCCAGGATTTAATCTCGCTCTTAAACGCTAATGTAGTCAAACTGTTCTTGTAGCCTTGGCTTAAGCTTAATCTGTCACTGGGTCCAAAAAAAAACCCTTTTTTATATAATTAAGACACTTTGGTTGTCTTGGCATAAACCGTGTGGAAAGTTGACAGTTTTCCGAAGACTTTTGTTGTTTCATTATGCAGTTGACAAGCTCGATCTTGTCACCGAGCATACCTTTCCAATGATCAGAGTGACCCAGCCAAAACAGGTCGAGTTGCTTGTCTTTGGCTTGCGGTTTTCAGTAGTTTTGTATAGCATGAATGCAGAATGTGAAAGTACATCGAGAACGACCGGTAGCGATCTATCAAACTTGAGTCATAATTACTTAGTCATAAATTGTGCCTTCTTAGTTTATGTTTAAGCACAAGAGAGAGCGAGAGAGAGAGAGAGAGAGAGAGAGAGAGAGGAACAGGGCTGAAGGAGAAACTGGCGCATGGTTTCAGTGACAGAGATGAAGCAACAATCTCATCTCTCCACCACATGCTTTCCATTAAAGCTTTGAACGAGGGGTGGGGGTGTGTGAAGGGGCTAAGAAGAGGCAGAGTGCGGAAAAGCGCTGCGTTTCTTCCGAAATACTTGGGGTTTATATTGGAGACTTGCGGGGGGAGAAAACCACAATATAGAGACCTTGTTGGAGTTGGTGAAGGAAGGAGAGAAAAGAAATGGAGGGAGTTATTTAATGACTCGGACTGGATCTTTTTTTTTTCCCCTCTTCTTCTTCTTTCTCCCACATTGGCATAGGTTTATAAAGTTCATCACGCCAAGCTTCAAGGCATAAGGCAGCATTTAAAAAAAAAAGAAAGAAAGAAAGAAAAGATTTGTCTGTGTCTTTTCTTGAACGCATCACACTGAGCAAGTTTTCCGATTCCAGAATATTCGGACATCGTGGTAGTAAATCTAGAGTTAGCTGAGGCATCACGTCGTCCTCTGCCTTTTCTCATCGAGTCGGTCATTAAAGAAAAATAAAAAACACAAAACAAAACTCCTGAAATCGACCACTGAAGCAGAGGGGGTTTTGGAAAGAGAAAAGTTCGAGGGATGAACATGGAACTGGAAGGAGGACGAGGAAAGAGTGTGAGCAGATGTGTCAAATTTTCTTGGCCTACTTTTGGTTCTGGCAGTGTGAGAATCTCCCTGAGCTGGGAGTAATGGACACCGAGGGAGGCTGTGCTTTACACTTTCTCCACGCTCCCAGTGCCAGACCTTTCCAGATAGGAATGTTGCATTTCCTGCTTCGTTCCTGCCATGTGTTTCTCAGTTTCCCTCCCTTTTCTTTTATCGTGTTCCTTCTTTCCTTTGGATGGCCTGTAAATTCCCTCATTCACTTCCCTTCCGTATCCTAACGCCTCACTCTTTAGCCCTTCGCGCAGTTTTCCCCCCCACTACATTATACCGTTAGTTTACGCACCATTATATTGTCACTACTTTACGGATAAAAACTTTTCCATGTGTTGGAGTAGTTCTCTGGAGGCTCCACAGATGCTCCCCTGTTCTGTAAACACAGTCTGTGAGTGGTGAAGCTCGTGAATGTTTCTCACATCACAAGGTTTTTTTTCTCGGACTCGGCGAAAAAGGCTCTGTAAGGTCACGCTCACCTCTGATCCCTGTCTGTGTTCAGCTGTCAGGAGGTTGTTGTGTCAGAGCTCGGGGAATGTGGCCTAACTGCTCTTTAACGTTGGATATTTCTGCCGTTGATGCCGGAGGCAAAGCGCGTCGTTTCACTCCTGTTAGGGGAAAAAGAGAAAGGCGACACAGTTAGTGAGCGGGATCGCACGGAATTCCTTCCCGTGTCCAGTTCTGAAACATGAGAAGAACAGAAGCGGGAATTCTTGCACAGGATTACAGGAGGAAATTAACGAAACGTTTTGGAAAGAAGGTGCGGGATAGCGTTTGTGCTCTGTGTTTGTTCCAGATCTGGTGCTTTTGGAGGAAGGCCAAACATATTTCCAGTCGGATCGCGTTATATCGCATTGAATCATACATTCAGACTGGAGATGAAGGTCGCCTCATTAAGCTCCAGACGATTCAACTCACTAAACACTCATTTAAGACAAGTCATCTATTTATCGTAACTATGTTCGGCGACACGGTGGCGCAGTGGTTAGCACGTCTGCCTCACAGCAAGAAGGTCCTGGGCTCGAGTTCCGGCCTCGGTGAGGGTGTTTCTGTGCGGAGTTTGCGCGTCCTCCCGGTGCTTGCGTGGGTTTCCTCTTGGGTACTCTGGTTTCCTCCCACAATCCGAAGACATCCACCTTAGGCTAACTGGCTGTTCCAAATTGCCCCTAGGTGCGAGTGTAAATGGTTGAGTGTGTTGGCCCTATGATGGTCTGACGAGCTGTTCAGGGTGTACCCTGCCTTTGTCCGGAGTCGGCTGAGATAAGCACCAGCCTTCTTGTGACCCTAATTAGGATTAAACGGTTAAACAAAATATTCGAATGAAGATTTTATATAAACCAGCGCGTACAAGCTAATACTGTATAACGTGAAATAAGAAACTGCTGTCTGTGGCCCTGGAAATTAGGGGGTGGGATTTTAATTAAAAAAAAGTCCCCACTTCCAGAATGCTTAAATGGCCTGGCTGTGAATAGCAACCGGATACAAACATGCTACACTGCAGCAGCACTCAAGTGTAACCGTATAGTTACCTCTGCCAGGAAGTTGTTTTCACCTGTGTTGGTGTGTATGTCTGCCTGTCTGTTTGTGTGCGAGATAAATCTAAAGGTTATTCACAGATATGGATGAATTTTTTTCCTGTAGCAGGGTGCGGGACAAGTAACGAACCATAAAATTTTGGAGGTGACCCGTGCATGAAATCAAGTTTCGGGGAAAAAAATCCCATACTCCCGAAAAATCCTGATCCTTTAACATGAGGCAAAATTTTCAAAAATCAGATCTCAGGTAAAAATCTTTTCGGATTTAATTCTAATTCGAGCCAGACCTGTAGAGTGTCACATCAGAATTTTGGTGTAGAAAAGAGCTGACCTTGAAAAGGCAAAGGTCGGGGTCAGAAATGTCAATTAGTAAAAATCGCTATATCTCAAGACTCTGTACACAGAAGTCTTCCAAGTTTTACCTGAAGTATGTGTGGATCATTATCTGTCAGAATGTATAATAAAATCATGAGCTAATTTGCATAAATGTGCATATTTAGGGTCATTAAGTGCAAATAGTGTGTGAATGCTCATAAGACACCCACTAGGGGGAGACATTTCATTATAAGTCTACCAGGTTATAATGAATCATCGAAGATTTTTCAGGTTAATCCGTGCACCTGTCACCATATTCACTTTGTGTCTGGTGGAGGTACTTTGCATTCTATAAATTCCCCACTAGTTTTGGAAATGGGTTTGGTGAGCAAGCGTCCGTGCACGGTCATCATGCACTTTCTTAAGATGACCGTCTGCTTGGCATACAAGAGGGCATCGGTATTTCCAGTCGTAAATACGTCCATCCCTACTGAAGAAAGCCAGTCCTGTGATGTGGTGTCTTAACAACCTTGCAGTTTTGTATCACCAGAACAGGACCCTACTGTCAGGTGATGTTATTCAGGGGCCTTTGACTGAGTGCCAGCTCCAGAACTGAGCCTACTCTGGACCACATTCCTGCTGTATTACCAGAATAAACACTGTCAGCATGAGGGCCCTGGGAACCTTGTGCATGAAGAGTAAATATTTACACCACTTCGGTCTCCATTCAGAACGTACTGGACCTTTACTAAATCCAGGTTGTAGTTTGGGTAATTACACCTTCTCCTCAAAATAAATCAGAAACGCCATTATGAACATCATGAATAATAAATCTGGTCCTGAAGTGCTTTATTTATACATTTATACATTAAAAGTGCACTATGTAGGATTTAGGGGGATCTATTAGCATGAATCGTCGTGTTCATGAACCATAAGCCCTTTGAATTACATAGGGGGCGTATCCTCATCCGCGGGGCCGCCGCATTGTGCCGCTACAGTAGCCCAGATCGGACAGACCTCTAGAGAGCACCTGGCACGTTTTCTATTTTTTATAACGTTTACATTTATGATATTTGGCAGACGCCCTTATACAGAGCGACGTACATTAATTATTTTTATACAGCTGAACAATTGAGGGTTAAGGGCCTTTTTCAAGGGCCCAACAGTGGCAGCCTGAAGGTACTGGGGCTTGAACCTTTGACCTTTGAATCAGGAAGCCGGAGCCCCAATCACTGAGTGTGAAGTGATGGCAGGAAACCAGGAGGAAGCACCGTTAGGAAGATGAAGGAGAAGAAAAAACAGCAAACAGTGTTTGCACCCCAATTTTGGAAAATGGAGGATCGTACTTATTATTTAGCATGATAAAAAGGGACATGAACGTGAACACTTGGGGGTACGCTACAGGCACTCGATCCCTACCGTACATTTTAATGCATCCTTGGAAAGGGAAGGGAGGGGAGGGGAGGGGCATTTAGTCAGTTGCAATCAACTCAGTCTTTCACTATGTAGTGTATCTTTGATTATTATGTACTACAACTCAAATTATAATTCATGATTATTCATTAGCATCATGTACCACACTGCAGGAATAATTCTTAACACTTCATGATCGTTTGTATTTTATAGCAGAACCGAAACACGAGGGATCTTTCTTTACACCCGAGCACTGTTTACGACCCATGTCACGCTTGAGTTATCGTCACGGGTTTTCCAGAGGAAGTAGCACGGCCGTTGTTCCTTTGCCTTTTGGACTTGTCTGGCAGGACGCGTCCCAAGCTCTTGGCACCCGTCTGGAGCTGCTGGCTCGCCGTCGTTCCCTCAGCCTGTGTGGCCCTTTCTCTTCTGATCAGTTGAGCGTAGGCCAACACTGGCTCGCACCTGTCCCCAGCGACCGCATTGTTGGTAGTGCTGCCAAGTCGCTCCTTAATGTGAGCGAGTAAGGCCAGTTAATAAGAATATGGGTTTGGAGAGACTCCTGGGTGTTTCAGAAGCAAGCCAGGTGCTTGTGCTTCTTATCTGCACTCTCCAGCTGTGTCACCTGTGTTTAGATTTACCTACCTTCCTGTTTTTTCAACAGGTGAGTTGAACTTGGACAGCTGGAGATTGGGAAGGACTTTGTCTGTTGGTCTGTTTGTTGCCATTTATTACGAACCGACTTTATTATCCTTAAATTTGTGTTTTTTAAAGCCAACCGTAATAAAATATTCCCAGCAATTTTTTATTACATTTTCCATGATTTTCTGCACATTCACATAAAAAGTTGTTGAATGCCAATCAAAGCAGAACTCATGTGCATTTAGTGACACCCTCAAAACTCCATAAAAGGTAAAGCTCTCAGGCAGCTGAATGCACAAAATGAGGACTGAATGGAAAGGGAACAATTTCTCAGAGGTGTAATTAGAAGTAGTGGGTGTGAATAAAAAAAGAGAGACTTGCAGAACAGGTGAACTGACTATGAATAAATGAATGAATGAATGAATGAATGAATGAGGGGAGGGAGGGAGTGTGTGTTGGTTTAAAGGCACTCTGTAGCCTTGAAGTCATGGACACCGAGCAGATCTATTGCCAGCCAGACGTGTCCCGGTTCAGCCTGGTCATCCCTGTGCTGTGTTAGAACAGCCGGTGGGAATGTGTCGTCAGGAAACGTGATCTGTTCGGAATGCCTGATGATGGCATGCAAGCACATACCAGATCGGTCACTTAGTCATGGCTCTAAAGTGTTGCTCAGCATTAAAAGGAGATGCTGAGGTAAACGAAACCAACTGATATGCAACTGAGTGGTTACAGAGCCCAAACTGGCCAACACAGGGCCATTACCTCACATTTAATCAAATCACTAGGCTTATTGTGGGATGTCCCGTAATGGGCAGACCAATTAGCAGTGCTCTACCAGGGGTCGGACTCCATGTCCTTCTGTCGTCTCTTTGTCTCTGTTGTAATGTCCCGCCAGTGTGTCAGCTGACGTACACACTTTGTGACGATATCATTACCAATTGATTGACCTTTATTTTCAATGAGTAGTTATTTTAACGTGACTGCGTAATCCGATAATGGAATTGCAATAACTTTACCAATTATCGGACAGAGAGCTGTTCAGGTTACGTTATTTTTTCTAATTAGATGTAAAGTACATGAACTCAGGAGCTCTCAAATGATACAAAGCATTCATGGAACCCCATTATAACCTCCGCTAAGTAGGTCATGTTTTTGTGAGTCTTTATTGTTTGTTAGCAACTTTACTCAGATACTTTTTCGGAGTACGGCCCAACTAACACGCCGTTAAATGCTGGAGATGATCTGGATCCAATTATGGCTCCAGGAATTTTTTAAAGATTCTTCAACATTGTGAGAGAGGACGCGAGCTGTGGTATTACAGCAGGCCCAGCAGGGGGTGCTGTGAACTTTATTTTTATTTCGCTTGGCAGAGGTTTGCTCTCTCCGGATACCCTTCTAATTCTTGTATAAATTCTCCGAATAAATCAATTCGTATCCAAATGTCGTCAAACTGCTTCTCTCCACCAAGTGTAAACAACTAACAGAAATAATTAGGATCTCCTCGGGGCAAAGCCCTGCTGATTATGTCAAGTACACCCCAGTTATGAATTTTCAGTTAGATAAATTCCTTGTGGAACCCTCCCGATCATTTGGGCATACCTTTAGCATAGCATGCTCTTCACGCCCGCCGTGTGGTGTGATGTGAAGTGAGTGGGGAGATTCGGAGTGGAAGCAGTTACAGAAGCAGGCTGGTATGAGGGTGTGGACAGGCTGCTGGCGGAGCTCCAGACTCACCTGTCCTCACGGCCACACCTAAAGGAATGCGGCAGGTAGCGTAGCAAACGGCCATCAGCATAACGGCAGCCGAGTGTCGCGGAGGGAAGTGTGTTTATCCAGGGCACGGTGAAGAGCGCAGGACTCGCGCGGGACTTTAAGTGGAGTTTGTTTTGGATTTAAAACGTTGTTGGTGAGAGGAGTACGCCGTTTTTGTGAGTGTTTTCTTTAGTACTTCAGATTTTTTGTTTTATTTTTTTATCTTTTCCCCCAAGGGATTACGATATCGGTATTTTAATCTGTTTCCGAAAATAATAATAAAACCAAGAACAAATTAATTGATCTGTAATTAATCCATTAATGATGATTTACTGTATCACCGTGAACATGTACGAGTGTTGATTTATTATAGTCTAAAAAATAAAGCAAAAAGAAAATGATTTTTTTATTACAAGGCTTATTTTAATACTCATCTCTGATTGGCTAAAATTTCTTGATAACACACTATTGTCAAGAATAGCAAATCGTTGCTATGGAGCACGTTTCTAAATAATTTTATTAAATAATTTTAATATTTTGCGTGCAGTGATTGATTTCATTAGTAAGTAGCTGTGTAATAAGCAGGATTTTGCACATCATGCTGGTCTTTATCATTAAATAAACCCCTCTGAGTGATTTAAACCCCTCTGAGTCGAGGTCGTGGACCCATATTTTGAACAAAAATTTTCCGTCTCGTAACTAATTCTCGACAACGGCTGTGTTACGATAGACATACAAATTTAATTCGCTCTTTGGGTCATGTGATGCGCCCAGAATTGTACAGTTTTCTTACAGTCGTCCTATAATTGCGCCATGGTAAAACCACGAGACTTCCTTATATACCTATGTGTATCGTACGACATTTTTATGACCGTGTTAAGTTGAGCTGTATGGCAGACGTAAAGTAGCCGATATTTTGTCTTAAAACAATCGTATCACTTTCGTATGAACATTGTACTATTTGATTTACAGATCAGACCTATTCTCCAAGGAATCGAACCCAGGACCTCCTTGCTGTCAGGTGGATTTGCTAACCACTACACCAATGTGCCGCCAGCCTTCTGTCCTAGCGCCGCTAAATTCTTAGCACAAAAGGTGCTTCACTAACACTACATCTTTTTTTTTTAAACAGTTTAAACCGTGCAAACTCTTTGGATGAATCTGTATCTGCTGGCAGCTGATTGGTGGAGAAGATGTCTAAGCAGTGCGCAGCCAGAAAAGTAAACATTCCCTCATTTCTGTCTTTCTCCGGGCCGAGTTTGACACACTCCATGCCTCTAAAGTGTCATTGACATAACCACGGCAAGGCTCCGGGGTCAGAGTGTTTGGAAACGCACGCCGCCGAGAGACCTATCTGTGGACTGTGTGGAATGCTGGATTCCACGGATTCACTTCGGCTGGGAATAAACAGTTTATCTGAATCAGTCGAGGAACTTCGAGTTCCAGCGTCAGCCGTCAGGGGTGTGTGGAGATGAGCCATCTGGGTGTCATTTCTTCTCAGTTTTGGGGGATGATTAGTCGTAGTCATCATACTATCCTGAAACATTCTTGTCCCGCGTGTGTTTGTGTGTGCGTGCATGTGTAGTTAAATAAGCTGTTGTGGTGCTGGAGAAAGGAGAGACGTCTTGCCCCTGATTGTGTGGTTCAGCCTCAGAGATCCATTTCACAGACCTTCTTTTTCTTTTGTTGTTGATGTTGAACAGCGACGCTGAGTTCTGTACTTTCACAGCATCATTAGAGATCGAGTGTAGGAACTTGCTAATGGTTGCTGTTGCTTTTCTCCACATGCCGTCCAAAACCCCAGAAAGAAAAGGGGGCATATTCGATTAGGGGGTTGTTCTTGGAATCAGTTGTATCCGGTGGAATAATAGTTTGAAAGGAAAGAAGAGATTTTTTTTATTTGGGAATGGGGATGGGGGGTTTGTGGGGGGTGGGGTGGGGGTGTCCTTCGTTACGTGTAAATTATGTGAGTAAACCACCACTTTAGATTCTTGCTGAAACGGTCGTAGTCGTCGTTGTAGTAGAAAAGTTGAGTTCCCATAGCGATGGTGTTATTTTTGCCTAGAGCGGCTCAAATCCCCTTGAGTAATCGTCTTTAAAACTATGCACATCCTCACATCCTGTGTTTTGAATTCAGCTTTTCTCAGACCGACTGCTTTCTCTTTCTCCCAACTGATCTGCGACCAGCCTGACTTCCTCGGGCTCTAGTCTCAACTACGACACGTTACCGGCCTCGGTTCAGACGCTACCCAGTCACGGCATGCAGCTGCAGGGGAAAAAACAAGGGTACTTCTTTTTTAGTTGTGTCACGGCCAGGAAACGAGTGTCCTGCAATTCCGAGTGCCCGATATTCCGCATTCCTGACCCCCTACCCTCTTAGATATTCTAAGAGCAATCCTCCCCCCCACCCCCCCGCTTGTCTATGGACCCCACCCCCATTGTTCTAGCTGGTAAGAGTGCCTTCCTGTTGTAGAGCGGCTGGACGTTCAGGAGCAGTTCGGAGCACCTTAAAGAGCTTGTGGTGAGCAGGGAGCCGGGCCGTGACGAGCGCCATGAGTGGCCTGTAGTGATCCAAGACTTCAGCCAGCTTCAGCAGCCATACAGGTAGGTGACCTGACCTCACCTGATCTGACGTGCTGTATATAAAGGAGGATATGTTTGTGTGTGTTTCCAAAAGCTGTTGATGTATATTTCAAATCAACGTCTGCTGCTAATACGTGTTAAAATCTAGTTGAATGTTTTTGCTATCTTTGTATTAGTTTGTACTTGTACCATGTTGTGTGTGTTTATATAAATGTATTGTTTTAAGTTTTTCTTTAACACTTCCATATGCTCATCAAATTTGCCAACCGAGCTCCTGCCATTTTCATCCTAAGCTCTTTTCACTATCATCACCATCATCATCATCATCATCATCATCATCACCTTCTCCGTAATAGTTCTGAGGAGAGCAAGGCATTACGGGCACTGGAGGGGAAATGAATACATGTGGGAAGAGCAACAGGAAATGGAAGTTACAGTATGTTTTTTGGGGTGGGTGCGGAGGAAAAGAATGCCATTGTGAAATGCAATTTTTTTTCTCCCTCTGTCACTTTTTGCCCCTTCTCTCTCTCTCTCTCTCTCTCTCTCTCTCTCTCTCTCGTGTTGGAGAGCAGCAGTGCATCGATGGGCCCCATTCTTGACTTGATGTACATGTATTTATTTACCACAGATGTTTCGGAAAAAAGCCTCGTCCTCCTTGAGAATGCGAAGAATATCAGAAAGTAATAGATGTATTAAATTCTCCTTCATTACTTTTATAGATGGTTCATTAACCTCTAGACTGCAAAGCCGCATGCAAGGCCATCAGACGAAACCATTTTATCTTAAAGACGATTTAGGATAAAGCAACTTCTCGGTAATAATTCGGTATTTGGATCCGGCACTCAGTTACCATGAGCTGGATTATGTTAGTAGTATTACCGTATTAAACCATAAACAGGTACGCTAATGATTTAGAATTATAAAATGGTTTCTTTCTAATGGCTTTGTATGTTTTTAACATGTCACTATAACTTTTATCATTCACGAACCGCCATGCGTGACTGTCTGTGATGTCCTGGGCTGAGAATTTATAGGTTGGACCAGCTTTGGATTTGAAGATAATGTTGATAATAAGCTATCTGCTCTGCACTGCATGTTTTAAACAATAGGAATTGCTCGGTGCTGTTTTGGTGGTGTTAGGACCTGCTGGGTGGATGTCAGTGCTTTGACTCTGGGTATAAACATGATTGAGCCCAAAAATATAATTTGCTTACACAATAAAAGTAGATGGATTGATTTTGCCCATTAAAACCCCCCACAATGGCTTCTTTTAGCTTCTCATCACCCAGCTGTCAAGGCATGAAAACGTCTGGGTAGTTTGGGGTGTTTGTTGGGGTTTTTTTGCAATCCTTCTGATTAATTTCCTTTCACGATTGAACATTGTTGGCTTCATGCAACATGGTATTGTCATCATGCTTCTTTTTCTTCTTTTTTATCACCTTTGCTTTTGATCAATACTTTGCGCTCTGTTTCATTTGCAGGGGGTGTAGACCGTGGCCGAAGCTCCTCATTCCATGAGGTGGGTGGCTTGCGAGAGCTGGAAATGAGGAGTGCAGCCTCCCTTTCCGAAGAAACCTCGAACGCTGGGGCTAGTGGAGGAGGCCACACCGTCCTGCAGAGACTACTGCAGGAGCAGATGCGCTATGGCGAAGGCAGGAACTACCTTGCTTTGCAGCAGCAGCAGCAACAACAACAACAGCAGCAGCTGCAACAGCAACAACAGTCACAGGCTCAGCAGCAACAACAGCAGCTCCTGGGCCCAGGAGATGAACACTCCATGGTCCCTCACATCGCCCGACAGGAGCCACAGGGCCAAGAGCTGCAGGCAGACAGTGGTATGGAGAAGCAGCTGAACCCTCGAGGTGCAGGTGGCGGAGGAGGCAGTGGAGGAGCTGGATCTCAATGCCAGAACCCTGAGGACTTGCCTTCGTACGAGGAAGCCAAGGTGCAGTCACAATATTTCCGTGGTCACCAGCCACAGCCACAGCTTGGCCCGACGGTGGGAGCTGCCTTCTACGTCACCGGTGTCACCAATGCAAAGGTACGTCCCCCGGAGGGTCGCCCTGCAGTACAGCGGCTTGGCGCGGCCAAAGTGCACCAGGATGATGGCCTGAAGGACCTCAAGCAGGGTCATGTGCGCTCGCTCAGTGAGAGGCTTATGCAGCTTTCTCTGGCCACCAGTGGCGTCAAAGCTCATGCACCCGTCACTAGCGCGCCACTCTCACCCCAGTTGCCTCAACAACCGGGGGACTACTACAAACCGGTGGGACCTCACCGTGGCCCACCCCCAGACTATCCCTATAAAGGTCTACCCTCACCACCCAAACAGCAGCAGCACCACCATCCACAGCACCAAGATCCAGGACACTACTACTCGGACATCCGCGGCTCCACTCAGCAGTCCAGAGCCGATGTTCCTTATGTGCGCTACCAGCCGCCACCAGAGTATGGCTCTTTCCGGTGAGTCAGTTTTATTCTTGGGACATTCTTGAGGTATTGTTTTTCTTATACCTTGGGGAATAGGGTTTAGCCTAGAATGCTAAGTGCTAAATGCTAAATTTCTGATACCGATCTTCTCTATAGTTTCTAGGGGAATTCATTAAAAAAGAATTTAAGGCGACTATTTCGTAATTATCATCCAAGGATACTTCTCACTTGAATATAATCATATTTGAGACCTACGTAGGTTATATATTGCTCAACAGAAGCAAGACATGTGCGCAGGTTCCGGAAGCCCTGTTTCAGTTTCCCTTTAAATTTGGGTGTCGTGGTGGCCCACTGGGTAACGTTGCTACCTCACAGTTCCATCAGTATGATCCATCTGTATGATGTTCCACATGTTCTCCACATTCACCATTGGGTTTCTCCGGTTTCCATCCACTTCCTGAACCATACCGGCGCACTGGTGGCTCGAGCTTCACCGCTCCGACAAATGACCTGTCAGTTTTACTGTTCGTCTGTTCGATGCTATTGTTTTAAAGCATGCAGAGGGCATCGTTATAAGAAGGATGTCAACCTCAGGAAGCAGATGGTTGAGGAAAACCAAGCTGCTTTGAGGTCAAATGAGGTTTTTGTGTGAAATGACAAAGCGTAAATGTCAAACGTAGCTAATTATCATGTGGGTTATCAACAGGTAAGTGTTGTTCAGAGCCATGAAGTGGGAACAGATTGAATTCCCCTTTGAATAGCCCTTCCCCGAAGTGCTGGAACATGCTGCCAGGCGTTGTAGGAAAAGCCAGTTTTGCCTGTTTTCCTTTAATTCATCTACCTCAGAGTCAGCGTGGCGAACTGCAAAAGAATGCCATCCCAGTTGTAGTAATCACCTGCTGCAAGTCACAGCCTGACTGTTTGTCAGTTCTATAGAAACTGGAATGTTAATGTGAAAAATATTTCCAGTAAGGCACCTGTCGTGTGATTATGTGCAGTAAGAATTGTTTATCGAACTTCATCAGCCAACTTGTTTATCGTGCAAATAGTCATCAAGCACGCTAGTCATGTTAACCAAAACCTGTCAGTGACACTTAATAAACTGTTGTTAATGTGCTATAGTATATAATTTACTCATAATGGCCTGTTCTGTATTCTCAGCTCCAATAAAGAGAGCTCAGGACACTCCCAGAGGCCCGTCCAACAGCACAGCCCGACGTCCTCGGTCACCTCGGTGGGTTCACTGTCCCGCGCTCAGTCCTCCACCATCAGCAGCATCATGGCTTCCTCTCATTCTTGTCAATCCATGGCCCACCAGGTGGACTCACCTTATACAGTGGGGCCACGGAGTCCGCAAGGGCCAGGCTCCTATCAGAGCGAGCAGTACGGCCTGGCACAGGCTCACCCACCACCTCACCAACGGCCCCATGGCTTCCCTCACGACCCCTATGGTTCAGCAACCAGAGGTCTCCATCTTCACCAGCACCAGTTTCATCCACAGGGGCAGCAGCAGCAACCTGGGCCGGGGCAGCACTACCCACACCCCCACTCCCTCCAGGGTGACCCTTATGCCATGCTGGCACGTGCCCAGCAGATGGTAGACATGCTAACTGAGGAAAACCGGCAACTCAAGCAAGAGATGGAGGTGTTTGGAGAGAAGGTGTCCAAGCTGCAGAAGGTAAGCGTTTTCTGGTTAAACGAAAAGCATGCAGCGCTGTACAGTGATACAACGGTAACATTTTCTCTTCTGTAGCTGGAGACTGAGATTCAGCTGGTGTCTGAGGCCTATGAGAACTTGGCCAAGTCCTCGTCCAAGAGGGAAGCCCTGGAGAAGACCATGAGGAACAAGCTGGAGCTAGAAGTGCGCAGGCTGCACGACTTCAACAGGGATCTAAGAGGTGAGCACCAAGAGCACCTGGTCTGTTTGTAGCTAGGTTTAAGAGGTCGTAGTGGGGTCATGCTCCTTCTGCGCAGCTCAGTGACGCAATCTGGTGCTTTAATAGCTGATACAAAAAAAACAACTGAATAGCTGCAAACTCTCCTAAAATATGATGCACAGTTTCCTGGTATTACTCATGGCTTTTGTTTGTAATATGTGATCTGGCCTGCAGTGTTTAAATAGTATTAGAGATATAGATCTTGAGAGGCACCGTAGCGTGGTGGCTAGCACTACCGCCTTACAGCCAGAAGGTCCTGACTTTAAACCCTGTGGTTGGCAAAGGGTTCCTGTTTGGAGTTTGCATGCCCTCCCTGTGGGTGACACGGTGGCATAGTGGTTAGCATGTCTGCTAACGAAAGTCATGGGTTCAGGTCCCTGGGTTGGCAAGGGCGTTTCTGTGTGGAGTTTGCATGTTCTCCCCGTGCTTCTGTGGGTTTTTTCTCCAGGTACTTTGGCGTCCTTCCACTGTCCAAAGATATGCAACTGGATATTGCAAATTGCCCCTGGGTGTGGGTGAGTTGGCTCTGTGATGGACTAGGGAACTCGCCTTTGCCTAGAGTTGGCTGGACAGGCTTCAGCCTCCTCGGGTCCCTAGTATTAGTAAGCGGTTGAGCAAATTGGACTGATGGATGTGCTTTTTGTGCTAGTGTGGGTTTCCTCAGGTACTCTGGTTTCCTCCCACAGTCCAAAAACATGCACAGTAGGCTGATTGGCTGTTCCAAATTGCCCCTGGATGTGATTGTGAGTGTGAATGGTTGTGTGTGTGTGTGTGTGTGTGTGTGTGTGTGTGTGTGTGTGTGTGTGTGTTGGCCCTGCCATGACCTGGTGAGCTGTCCAGGGTGCACCCCACCCATGCCCAGAGTAGGCTGAGATGGGTGCCAGCCTCCCCACTACCCTAATTAGGATTAAGTGGCTTAGAAAATGAATAAATGAACAAATGATATTCCAAATTGCCCCTAGGTGTGCATGTGAATGGTTGTGTGTGAGTGTGTATTGGTCCTGTGATAGGCTGACAGAGCTGTTCAGAGTGTACCCCACCTTCGCCTCTAGTCAGCTTTGTTTGTTTGTTTGTTTTTTTACTAGTACTAGTAAGCGGTTCAGCAAATGGATGGATGTTAGCAGGGGTTTCTTCTGGGTGTTCTGGTTTCCTCCAAATGTCCAAAGACATGCATTGGCTATTCCAAATTGCCCCTGGGTGTGAATGTGAGTGAGAATGGATGTCTGTCCCAGAGGTGTGAGGAAGGGCATAAAAATCCTTCCAAGACTAGTTGATGCGTCGACCCCAGTGGCTAATGTCAACCTTGGAAAAATAAAGTCGTAACTATTTTTAAATGTTTGACTTTCACCCATACGGCATTCTAATATTTAATAGAGCCACAGTGGAACATAATTTGAGCTTGTTTTATTGTAATTAGTTCTTATCACTTTTTTAATATATAATTCAATCATAATTTGATAGTTAACTCGTCACTGATGAGTTGCTTTGCAGCACAGTGTTTTCTTGCATATGTTTAATGAAGGCCACCTCCACCGATCTGCCTGGTAGTGTTCTTTAGAGCACCAGAGAGCAAAGAAAGCCCTGATTTATGGCACGGAGCCCAGAGTCGGTCCACAGGGAGCCCCAAGAGTTTTATAGCAGAATCCGAGGGTTTTTCCTCCCCCTCCCTCCCTTCTTTCTCCCTCTCACTCTTGCCCTAATTTCTTTCTCCCCATGTTCCTCATTCTTTCTGCAGTACAGTTCCAGCACTGGGGATGGGGGGGGGGCGGGGGGGGGGGGGGGGGGCTGCCCGTTTCCAACTTTCCAAACCCCCCCCACC
>JBCNYH010000026.1:1256783-1271575 GCA_039654325.1 Tandanus tandanus
CCCCCCCCCCCCCCCCCCCCCCCCCCCCTCCCCCCCCCCCCCCCCCCCCCTCCCCCCCCTCCTCCCCTTTTCCCCCTCTCCTTTCCCCCGTCTTTTCTTCCGTATTGTGCTTCTGGAATACTCATCATTTAGTGTGGTTGAGTTAACATGGGGGAAATATTGTTTTAATGTTTGGCTCGCTTCCTCAAGGAACTATTGGCGATTGCGAAAAACTGGCAACCCCCGCGGTATAATGGCTCTTTTGTTGAAATCATTTTTTTATTTATTTATCTTTATTTCTGTCATTTTCAAAATTTGTGTTTGGTGTGGTGTGTTTGGTGTTTTTTTTGGAATGTTATTTCGTTCTGTTGATGGCTGTTTGAAATTTCATACCACCTCCAGGATCTTGTATAAAATGGTTTTTGGTTTCTCACATGCATTGCTTTGCATAAAGCTATAAAGACTTGGGAGCGGCACGGTAGCGCAGTTGTTAGCATGTCCGCCTCACAGCAAGAAGGTCCCGGGTTCGATTCCCAGGCTCAGGCGTTTCTGTCAGGGGTTTGCATGTTCTCCCCGTGCTTGCGTGGGTTTCCTTCGGATACTCTGGTTTCCTCCCAGTAGGCTAATTGGCGGTTCCAAATCACCCCTATGTGTGAGTGTGAATGGTTGTGTGTGTGTTTGTTGGCCCTGTGATGGACTGGCGAGCTGTCCAGGGTGTACCCCGCCCTGGCCCAGAGTCGGCTTTGATGGGCGTTGCCTCCCTGCGACCCTAATTTGGAATAAGCGGCTTAGAAAATGAATGAATAAATATAAAGATTTGGCGCAAAACGTCATGCTTGTTTCATCCCTCCAATCCTTCCAATCCTAGAGCGTATGGAAACGGCCAACAAGCAGCTAGCAGCCAAAGAATGTGAGGGCACGGAGGACAACCGCAAAACCATCTCTCAGCTTCTGGTTCAGAGTGAGTACCCCTTCCAGAAATTTTCTCAAAGTTTGGGGAGGGAGGGGGAAAAGAAGCATTCATTGTTGCTCGTAGCCGTCTTGAGGCTCCCGAACTCTATTAGCTCTCTGGTTTGTTTGCAATGGCCTGAAACCTTAATTTCCTTCCACTGTTTGGTTCCTCCATAGACAAAGAGACCCAGCGTGAAAAGGAGAAACTTGAGATAGAGCTTAACGCGCTGCGCTCTACCAACGAGGACCAGCGCAGGCACATCGAGATCCGCGACCAGGCCCTGAACAACGCTCAGGCAAAAGTAGTCAAACTGGAGGAGGAGGTGAGATCACTGCTTTTCAGCTGTGGCCTGTTCAGCATATTTCCGTTGCATATGAGGGGACGGTGCTGCATGTTTTCAGTCACGTCTGGGATTAATTATCGAGTGCCTTCAAGGTCTCCGTCAGTGCGTGTTTGTGTAGGCCCTCTTGTGGACACTTTTCGCCCTCTGGCCCAAGGCTGCAATACCTGGTTCAGTTTAAAAGCTTAAGAAACATCTCGGAGGACCTCTGTGGAATTTGGGTTTTTTTTTTTTTTTTTTTTTTTATTGCTCCAAGTGTGCTGAGTCATTACCCTATGCACAAGAGAATGCTTTGTTTCCCGCTGTTCCTACTGAGAGAAGGAGCATGTAGATTATTCCTTCACTTTATAAGTCCTGCATTCGCTACATAATTACAACAGCACAGTCCTGCTTTTTTCAAAACTTTCAGCCCAAAGACGTCCAAATATTCGACACTGACTTTAATTCATAGTCCTTCTTATCAGCTTCAGAACTACAACGGAGATCTTCAAGCTTAAGTGATCCACTAGCCGTGACCATCAGCCAATTCAAACAGCCTCCGCTAGGACGTTTTAGCAAGCAAGAGAGACGGAGGGTAATCTCCAAAACGAAGGAGCGTTAAAATAACGTTAGGAGTGTAAGGCTGTTTTTTCACTCTAAAAGGCTTGAAGTCGCTGAGCGTGTTTTGGAGAATGTCCTGTGGCTCAACTGGCTTGGTCCCAGATGGCCTTTTGGCCAGCGCTGAACAGGCCGCGCGAGCCGCAATCCCAGAACGCGCCGGCCTGTTCCACTTTCCTCCGGCCCTGTCACAAACAGCCGCTTGTTCCGCCGAACAAAGCCTCTTGAGTTGTCTGCCATGAAAGAACTCGAAGATGGCTGAATTCTTAATCCCCCCCACCCCACCCCACCCCACCCACTCATCCAGCCAGCTCTGTCTAAATAAATGGAAACTACATACTTGTTCTCTTTCTCTGCTTCTTCTGTGTCGTAGAGCCCCCGGAGTTAAATCAGGCCATTCATTCCGGCCACAATTATAGCTTCTGGTGGACTCGAAAGTAGCTTTTTTTGTAAGGGGGAGGAGTCAGGAGAACACAAGCAGGGTATTGTAAGGTAGAGTTCCAGTTACGCGAGGCTCACCTGCATGTTAGGGGTGTAAAAGTGAAACAGTCCTGCTGTCTTAGATAAGGGCACGCCGGTTTACTCGACTGGATCCGGCTCAAACTTGCTCACTCAATTGCCAAACCGCATAATCCTAGTAGGGTCACGGGGAGGCTGGAGCCTATCTCAGCCGTTACTGGGTGAAGGCCGGATACACCCTTAACAGCTCACCAAACTATCACACAGCATGTTTTTGGACTATGGGAGGAAACCCGACATACCTGGAGGAAACCCATGCAAACACGGGGAGAATATGCAGTGGCCATGGTGGCGCAGTGGTTAAGGCTCTGGGTTACTGATCCAAAGGTGGGGGGTTCAAACCCCAGCAGCACCACGCTGCCACTGTTGGGCCCTTGAGCAAGGCCCTTAACCCTCAAGTGCTCAGTTGCAAGTCGCTCTGGATAAGGGCGATCTGGATAAATGACGTAAATGTAAACATGCAAATTTCAAACAGGAACGCCCTTGCCGAGCCCGGGGGACTCGAACCCAGGACCTCATTGCTGTGAAGTGGACATGCTAACCACTGCGCCACCGTGCCACCCGTTGCACACTGAAAAGTTAAAAGTGATTTTGCTGTCACAAATCAATACACACCCATCAGAGAGGGGGGAGGGGGGGACCTGCTCCCTATGGTGTAACAGAAAATGTTTTATTTAGACACGATAGCTACGCTGGAACATGTCCTCAATCATGGAACGTTTATCTAATATTTCTTTTAAATGTTTGGTACATGGAAACAACGCAATCTGATTGGTTGGTTATCTCCGGGATAAATAACAATTATCGTTCCAAGATAGAACAATTGAGTAATGAATAATTGTTTTAGTATTTACTACACAGAAACATAAGAAAAGCAAACTTTTAATGGTTAATTTTCACATTTATTTTTTTACACAAGGGAAACTTTGACTTCTGCATTTAACCCATCAAAAGGGAGAGCAGTTGGGGGTTAGGTGCCTTGATCAAGGGCACTTCAGACATGAAGGTGGAGGAATACAAGGTGCAGCTCACTCCCCCACCGCCACCCATTTCTACTGCTGGTTCGGGAGTTGAACCAGTGACCTTTCAATCCCAAAGCCGCTTCTCTAACCATCAGGCCACGGCTGTCCCGGTTTTAAAGCGTAACAGTGGTCACACGTGCTCCATAACACCATCTGTTGAAACTCATTCAAAGTTTATTTACCTTGAAAGACGCGAATGCCATATTGAATAAATTGTTTCAACATTTTAGAAGATTTCAGATTTCAGAATCACTGAACGTCAGAAACCACGGGTTTTTGACCTCCATTTTGATTCGAGCATTATTCCGAGTTTGGACGGTGGATTAAAAGGAATTATTGAATGACATGAAGTATGACTTAGCTTCCTGCTGTGTGTGTGTGTGTGTGTGTGTGTGTGTGTTCGTGTGTGCATGTAGCTTAAGAAGAAGCAGGTCTACGTGGAGAAGGTGGAGCGGATGCAGCAGGCTCTGGCTCAGTTGCAGGCTGCCTGTGAGAAGAGAGAGCAGTTGGAGCACAGATTACGCACACGGCTGGAGAGAGAGCTGGAGTCACTCAGGATGCAACAGGTACACACACACACACACACACACACACACACACGAACGTTAAGCAGTCTAGCAGAGGTACCCTGGGCTCAGGTGCAGTCAGAAGGAACCGATTCTCCCAGAGGAGATGTAGCATTTCTCCATTTCAACCACATTCCTCATGCGTGTCCAATCCAAACGTCCCCTGCTCCTTTTACATGACCTTTAATCTGGGGATCTGGGGGAAAGGTTGCAGCTCGGCTGCTGTGTGTGTGTGTGTGTGTGTGTGTGTGTGTGTGTGTGTGTGTGTGTGTGTGTGAGAGAGAGAAAGAGAAAGAGAGAAGAGGACGAACAAGCAGCTGGGATTGTTATTAGAGGCTCAGATACTAACCATGGAGCAGTGTGCTTTTATTCAGGTAACAGTGATCTGGAAGAAATGTTCTGCTCTGCTAGCGCTGCTATAATCCAGTGTAATCTAAGGAGATACGACATGGACGTGTTTGATAAATTTGTAAAACGCTACACTCTGTGCTTTTAAACCCAGATATTAAAGGCGGAGTCATCAATTCAGGAGAAAATATGCTACGCTAAACAGATCCGCACAAATCCTTCAGAAGCTCCGCCCCCTTTGAATGTATAGACATGCATTGCCAAGGCAACAATGATAACAACGACACCCCCAATCTTCCCTTCAGCCAATCAGCATCAGGGTGCATTTGTGCTGTGCATGAGCTCAAACATCCATTGTTGCTGACTGGCTGGAATAGTGTTGTGTGGCTCATTTTATTGGTTACCCATCTAAAGAACGAGGGCTGCATGTAACCGCATGTACACAAAATGGCCGGGGCGGCGTAGAGGTTATCACATCCGTCTCACGGCAAGACGGTCCTGGGTTTGAGTCCTGGGATCAGGCGTTTCTGTATGGAGTTTGCATGTTCTCCCTGTGTTTGTGTGGGTTTCCTCCTGGTACACCGGTTTCCTCCCACAGTCCAAAGACATGCCCATTAGGCTAACTGGCTGCTCCAGATTGTGAGTGTGAATCATTTTGTGTGTGTGACGGTCTGGTGAGCTGTTCAAGGTGTACCCCGCTTTCGCTTTCATCCAGTGTCAGCTTAGACAGGCTCCAGCCTCCCTTCGACCGTAGTAGGCTTAAGCAAAAGACTTTCTACTGATCAAACGCAATGTGTACGACCACAAAACCTACAACAGGCGTCTATGGGTAATAAACCCCATCATATAGCACTTAGTTTATATTAAAATGAGGTGTAAGTTGTACGTGTGGAGTTTTTAGTGTGATAATCACTAATCTTGAAGCCACGCCCACCTCCAGTGTGAATAGATTATTATTACAGCCGCCCTCGATGGCTTGAGCTGCTTGATTGTAACCCCCTACTCTACTCAAATCTAAGCCTCTCTCTCTTTCTGTCCGTCACAGAGATCAGGAGGCTCCCAGAACCCTTCAGGTCCCGAGTACAGCACGACGGCCCTAATGGAGCACCTGCGCGAGAAGGAGGAAAGGATTTTGGCTTTGGAGGCCGACATGACCAAATGGGAGCAGAAGTACTTAGAGGAAAGTGTCATGAGACAGTTCGCCCTGGACGCTGCTGCATCAGTTGCCACGCAAAGGTAAACACCCAGACAGAGAGAGAGAGACAGAGAAAGACAGGGAGACAGAGACTGAGAGAGAGAGACAGACAGCAAAAGACAGAGAGAGAGACAAAGAGAGAGAGAGACAGGCAGACAGACCAAGAGAGAGACACAGACTGCGAGAAAGAGAGAGACAGATATAGAGAGACAGACAGCGAAAGACAGGGACAGAGAGAGAGAGATAGACAGACAGAAACAGGGAGACAGAGAAAGAGAGACTGTGAGAGAGAGACAGATGTAGAGAGAGAGAGAAACAAGGAGACAGAGAGAGACAGAAACAGGGAGACAGAGAGAGACAAGGAGACAGACAGAGATGTGTGGGAAAATTTGTTCTCATGTACTGTATGTTTATAGTGTGGTTTGTATTCATTAAGATCTGAGACGAGCTGCAAATGAGGAGACAACAGTGATATTATTGTTATTTCTTGGCTCTCCGAGTTGATGTCGGTGCCAGCTCTCAGATGCTGTCGGTGTTTGGTAATGATAAAATATAGCCATGTTTTTCTAAAGGTTGGAACAGTTCAGCTAAAACTCCTGATAATAACGCTAATAAAGCCTGAATAAATCAGTGCTATAATAATAATCAAAATAATAATAATGGTAATGTTGGCATTTTACCGATCAGCACTGGCAGAGAGAGGAATTTTGCCTGGGAAATATTAGAATGAAAAAGTTTGTGAAAGATTTGTTCATGGTGTTGAGAGGCAAGCGGAACCATAGCTGGACATACTCTGTATTTAAAAATTAAAATCAGTTATCTGAGCACACCTCGGTTGATTTGTACCGCATGGTTGATTTGTACCGTGCCCAAGTACGCTTGACCCTCGTGGTCTGCGCTCACGCTGTTCAGGTCTGAAGTGTGCTTACGTTACCTGTTCCGTTAACGAAAAGCACTCTTAGATAACACAATAGCACAAAAAGTAAAAGTGGCTAATATTAAATTAGTGGCTTATAAAAAAGTGCAGAGTCACAATCACAAGTCTGAGTCCAGGTTAATGCCCACAGCCATCCGTGGTCCATGGGATCTAACTGGTGGAGGTCTCAGGGAGGTATGGTATCCGTGTCACTCAGAGCGATCACTGGCCAATCATGGGTATGGGCGAGCTCATGCATACAGGGGTATGGATAGCGCTTTCCTCCAAAGTGAGTTGCGCTACCCCTGAATATGCACGCGCAGCAGTTCATAAAGATGCAGGCGGCTGGCCTCACATGTCTCAGAGGAGGCATGGGTTTCCCCTCTCCTGTCCCTGATTGGCGGTGGTCACGTGATTGGGATGCATACTTGACAGGTAGGAATTGGCTATGACTAAATTAATGGAGAATGCGAGCATACAGATGTGTACCAATTCTGCGTCCACCTAAACTGTGCCTGGACCTACCTCTTACAAGTGGTCCTGCTGAACAGTGTCCAAACGCACCAATCAAACGTACCGTACTTTGGAGGTCAGACGGATTCAGCCTAGTGCGAATATGGCCTTAGATTCTCTTTCTTCTGCATTTCTTGATGGGTTTGAGCTTCTAAAAGTCTCAATATACACAACTTCCTCCTGCAGAGACACTTCGTCTACTATGATCAGCCACTCGCCCAGCAGCAGCTACGACACCTCGGTGGAAGCGCGCATCCAGAAGGAAGAGGAGGAGATTCTCATGGCCAACCGCCGCTGCCTGGACATGGAGAGCCGCATCAAGAACCTCCACGCACAGATCATCGAGAAGGATGCCATGATTAAGGTGCTTCACCAACGTTCACGTAAGGAGCCAGGCACCAAATCGGACGGCCCGTCCGCCATGCGCCCCTCCAAGTCCCTCATGTCCATAGCCACGGGCTCGACAGGACTGGGCAGCTCGGGCTTGCTCTCTCACTCGCTGGGGCTCAGCGGTAACAGTCCGATTACAGAGGAACGCAAGGAGGACCGCAGCTGGAAGGGCAGTCTGGGTAAGAAAGGACACTTCTCGAACATACTTAACCTAGCACCTCTGCTCATTCAAACTCATTTCATAGAGTTTTATTTAAAAATGTGAACTTGGTATGGTAACGGTGCCAGTCAGGCTGGTTTGAATATTTCAGAAATTTTTGATTTTGAATTTCCATATGGAGCGAAAAACAAAAAACATCCAGTCAAGGTGACGGGAAGGCTGCTCAGATAATTAGTATTTACACAAGTGGCGAGTCTCTCTGAAACTGGACAGTTTCCAGAAATTTGTAAAAAGACCCGCCGATGTTTCTTACATCTTCAACTCTCTGGTTCAGTTGCACGGCAGGGATTTGTCCAGGTTGAGAAATAAACGAGTAGAAATCATTTTGACGGCGTAGTCGGAAAAACAGACTGCAGATTGTTTTGTTGTTCTGGTGTGACTGCCGAGACATGTCACGACATGAACGCTGTCATTTCTCCTGAAGCTCAGATTACATTTCACAGCACACGCATGTTTATGGTTAACAAGGTTGAATAGAAAGCTGAGTTTGAGTCATCCTTGTCCTCAAAACCAATGGGAACCTTTCGCTTGAAATGTAACTTGTTTTGTAATTTTAGTCCAAAAATAAGAACCAGTGTGACCTCACTAAAGGCTGAGCAGAATTTTAAATACATTTGTTTGTTTACAGGCGTGTTACTGGGGCCAGAGTTCAGAGGTGACTCCTTGAGGGCCGAGTCCATCTCGTCTTCCCCGTCTCCGGTGCTACCCTCCACCCCGATGCCAGCCACTGCCCATTCGAAGACGGGCAGCCGGGACAGCTGTACGCAAACAGACAAGAGTCAGGAATCAAGCAAACCCAGTACACCGGCACTGCAGAGCGTAGCAGCAAACAACCGCATCAGCAGCCCCAGTCCGGTCTACATCCCCGACCGTATCGCAGGTAGCCACCGTTATACTTCTCAGCTGCTTCTCAGCCGACTCTGGGCGAGGGAGGGTACACCCTGGACAGCTTTCCAGGCCATCGCAGGGCCAACACACACACACACACACACACACTCAACCATTCACACTCATACCTAGGATCAAATTGGAACAGTCAATTGGCCTACTGTGCATGTTTTTACACTGTGGGAGGAAACCGGAGTACCTGAAGGAAACCCACTCAAGGACGGGGAGAACATGCAAACTCCACACAGAAACGCCCCGAGCCCGGGAATCAAACCCAGGACCTTTTTGCTGTGAGGTGGACGTGCTAACCACTGCGCCACCGTGCCATCCATACGTTGATCAGTCTAAAGTAAATCTTGCTCTATACTATCATCATTTGAAAAAATGAAAGAGGTGCTGCTTTGCTGATGGTTCTTGCTGAGAGCAGCCATGTTGATTGGACGTCACTTGCTGAACACTGGGTCATGGAGACCACACCGACATTCTAAAGCCTCATTTATGTTCCCTTTATGTATGAAAGTAAATTCATGAAGTAACCGACACTCACCATGTACTACCATGCTTTCTTTTTCAATTTTCTTCTCACTCGTTTGCCGAACCACTTAGTCCTTTTAGGGTCCCATATTAGGGAGGCTGGAGCCTATCTCAGCCGACACTGGGCAAAGGCAGGGTACACCCTGAACAGCTCGCCAGACCATCACAGTTCCAACATACACTCAACAATTCACACTCTCACTCACACCTAGGGGGGATATGGAACCACCAATTAGCCTAATGTGGATGTCTTTGCAGTGTAGGAGGAAACGGGGAATACCCGGAGGAAACCCCGCATACACTGGGAGAGCATGCAACCTCTGCACAGAAGCACTGCTAGTTTTATTCTTACTCTTGGTTTACCGTATTAACCCTGAACAGGACTGTGGTTCTAATCAGAGGTTTTGTTTTTATCAGACGTTCCGGTGTTCCACAGCAGTACTCTGGAGAGGAGAGCGCCGGTGCAGTCTCATCCTCAACCTCAACCGCAGCCGCAACCACAGACACAGCCGCAAAAACAAGAGGACATAGATAACGAGATGGTGGAAATACTCATCTGAACCGTGTAACACACACACACACACACACACACACACACACACACACCAGGTGAAGGATTCCCTTTTTGTACATCGTGCTCTTGTGCCAGTTCTTCGGACACTCTCTCTCTCTCTCTCTCTCTCTCTCTCTCTCTCTCTCTCTCTGTGTGTATTGAAATGCACTACATTTTTACGCCTTGTACAGAACAATCCACGTTATCAGTTCTGATTTTTACGTTTTGTACAGTGTTCTGTGGTGGCATTTTTGACTCTCGAGTTTAGGACCAAATGTATTGGCACCCTTTGTATTTTTTATTTGCATTTATTGCACTACTTTTTCTTTCTTTAAGCTTTTGATATAATTTGAACTCCGATAGCTAGTGCACATGTATCAATGTTATCAATTCTTTGGCACTTGATGGTTATATGACGGTTTGGTAATTAGCGAAACACGTCGCTGCATGTAAATACTGTATCTAAATACTGTAAGACCACGTGCGAGATAGGAGGAGTGAACGTGTACGGCCATGTGAACTTTTAAAGGCACTGCCGGAGTGTTGAAGAGAACTGACCTCACAGAATTGCGTGGTCTGTGGTTTTGCTGTGTGTGATATGCCTTAAAAAAAAAAATATCACAACCCAACTGGTTTTGGGTTTGTGAAAGCATGTGATGTGTGAAACAGTTTTTTTTTTTTTTTTTTAAAGGGGGTGGGTTGGCATGGGGTGGGGGGATTTGGACCAGCAAGTGTCCTTCTTTCCGCTTGAGCTGCGGCAGCATCACCGTCTCTGTGCATAAAGCGCCACGCCTCGTCATGTGGTGAACTCAAGCAGTCATTTCATTCATCACGGTCTGCCGAGTCTCTAACCATTTCATTTTTTATTTTTTTTTTTTCTTTCTTTAAAGCATGATAGTTACTATGATTACGTTATCTGTTTATATGTAACATGACGTGTTGCGTATGAGAAATTCCAGGGAATACAGTATACATTTCGCTTTTGACCAAAGCTTACAGACAGAACTCGCACCTTGTGTACGTGGTATAAATAAATGGGTTAACGAATTATGTTCCACTCATTCCAGCAGAATAAAAAAATAAATAAACGCTGGTTGGTTTGCAAAATGAACACAAAGCCCGGGTGTCGTGGCATATTCTCTGTTTTTGCTCGGTGGGTTTGTCTTCAACGTACTGACGTCAGAAGAAACCAAAACGGATCAGTATCACGTTATAATTATGGGAAGTTTGCCGTGATAAGATGCATTTAACGTTATTACAACATGCAAAACTCTTTCACTCACTCACTCATGTGACAAACCGCTTAATTCTAATAGGGTCGCCGGCGCCTATCTCAGCCGACGCTGGGCAAAAGGCGGGGTACGCCCTAAACAGCTCGCCGGACCATTGCAGAGCCAACACACACACAACCATTCGTACACACACTCAAACCTAGGGGCGATTCGGAACAACCACTTAGGCTAATATGCATGTCTTTGGACTGTGGGAGGAAACCCGGAATACCCAGAGGAAACCCACGCAAGCACGGGAGGAACATGCAAACTCCACACAGGAACACCTGATTCCGGGACTCGAATCTTCTTGCTGTGAGGCGGACGCGCTAACCAGTGCGCCACCATGCCGCCCACATGCAAATCTTTTTTACTTAAAACCATAAACTATCAATCTTACACATCCGTATTACATCATCCTTCACCGTGAACCAATAACAGAAGGGTTTTTTTGGCACCTCTGCATAAATATCTGATATTTTTATAATACATTTTTAAAAAATATATAATTAATTGATGATTATTTGGCGAAAGTAAAATAATATCTCCACAGAGCCTGAGGTGAATAATTGTTTTAGTATATACTACACAGAAACATCAGAAAACTAAAATGTGATCATTATGGTATATTTTTACTTTTTAAATAGAGTTTAACGTTACCACGAGTTTGCCAGGTGGATAATGTTAAATGTTTGTTTGATGGGTATTATCCTGAGATGGCAAACCAATCAGATCGCGTTGTTCCTGTGTAGTATATCCTAATACGTTTATTCAAATGACTTAAAGATGACGTCCTATGAAGTAATTAATTGATCCAAAAAATAAAATAAACCCCCACAAACGATACGTAATGTGCTCTTGCATTCTTGCACGTGACTGGGCATCAGCTAACGTTGTTAGTTTTAAAGAGCAAGCAGTTATTTGTGTGTGTGTGTGTGTGTGTGTGTGTGTGTGAGAGAGAGAGAGAGAGAGAGAGGGTGTAAGTAGTCTTGAGCATAAAACTGAGAAATACCTGTTGTGTATTATATAAAACTGGTACTTGACATTTCCTGCACAGGTTTCTAGCCGCACGTTTACTCGGGTCATTTGAGCCAGGTGTTTAAAGTTCTCTCTTGGTGAGGATACACAGAATCATTCCAGCACGATTAAAACCCAACCACTGTCTAAAACGTGCCTCGTAGAACATTTCCGCTAATTCTAGTACAACACCTCGAGTTATGTCTGGGCACGGACAACGGACCTAAGAGCTGTCGCGGTGACGTTTGGGTGGGACCCGTTCGGGAGCGCGCGTACGACCCACGAACATTTCTGGAAATACGGAATCAGACACTTGTTTTTGGGACAAACTCTGACTTTGACGTCATTTGTTTGTACCGTAGCTAACCTGTCTAATACGCCTGTGGTAAATGATGTAACCTTCGTATTAGCTGCTAGCACTTTAAATTAGCGGAGGTCAAAATGGAAACACGCACTGATTGAATGTCATTGCGTCATTTCCTGGCGGTCCCACCCAAAGTTTAGTCGTCGTTCCAGCCGTTTTCATGGTCTTGCTCCTTTTTTTTTTTTTTTTTTTTTTTTAATGAAAACAAAACAATGTGTAGTGGTCTCGCTCGGGACGATCGCCGATCATTTTTTGTCTGGTGTTATGTACAGTATCTCTCACTTCGAGCCAGCGATGGATCGTATTCGCCCCTCCTCCAAGCGAGGAACGTTTTTTTTCTCCTTTGAATTCCTGAGTATTGGTTTTGTCACAGTGTGTACCTTAGTGTTGCTGCTTGATGACATTTTATTACTGTACGATCATTCGTTTGTAATTGAATTGTATTCTCTTTAATCAAATACTTTTTACAAAATTCATCTCATACGGTTTCATTTGCAGTTTATTATTATTATTATTATTATTATTTTGTTTGGGTTATACTCCAGAACATGTTCCAAATAACATCTTACAACATTTTTTTTCTTAATGAAATTTTATTTAATATTTTCAATAAATAACTATACTGAGCAATCACCTGTTGTTGTTGTTTTGTGAAACATCTGTGACATGAGTGTAGTATTTCTGCTCCTTATAAAAAATATTTACACCATTATACGAGGTGCGTGAGTGCATGACATCATGCTGGACCTGTGTTTGTGCGTACTTTCGATTTTACTACAGACCTCAAATTTCAGGTCAAACTCAAGAAATCCACAACAGGGATCTCTGAACTGCTTCACAATCACAACCACTTTAAAATGTCCCAGAAATGAAGCCATAACCTCGATTTCTGCCCGTCGTCCATCAGCCAGCTCGCTGCTTCATGGCCACAGGATTACTGAAGCATTTCGAGTAACGCAGGTTGACGGTGCGATGTCACGCCGCATACAGATTCACGATAGTTATCGCTTGCTAGTACACGCGTGATCACGCCGCACTGTTTATTCGCTACAGGTACTTTCTAAATGCACATCGTAAAGGTTAAAATTCTCTCTTAATGACTCAAAAGTGTATATTTTCATTTTTACAACAATAAAAAAAAAAATCCCATCGAACCCCAGGGGATGTTGGTTTATCGGGAGTGTTGTGGTTATGATATGTCTTAAACTTTATTAGCACTGTTTCACAGTCAATCATCCAGAAAAAAAATAGCTGGTGGTGACAAGCAAAACAGAAATTGTGTGCGTAAATAAACTTCCCACTCATTCATTAGCCAAACCGATTAATCTTATGGGGGTTGGGGGGAGGCCGGAGCCTATCTCAGCCAACAGTGGGCAAATGCAGGGTAACACCTTGAACAGCTCACCACACCATCAGGTCCAACACACACACACACACACACACACACACACACAACCATTTACACTCACACCAAGGGGCAATTTGGAACTTTGGACTGTAGGAGGAAACCCTGAGTACCCAGAGGAAACCCACACAAGCACAGGAAGAACATGCAAACTCCGCACAGAAATGACAAAAGGTGGGGTACGCCCTGAACAGCTCGTCAGACCATCGCAGAGCCAACACACACACATCCATTCACACTCACACTTGGGGGCAGCCAATTAGCCTAATATGCATGTTTTTGACTGTAGTGTAGTAGAAACTAGTGTACCCGGAGGAAATCCACACAAGCACAGGAAGGGCATGCAAACTCCACACAGAAACGCCCGAGCCGAGACAAGGACTCGAACCCGGGGAGTCAGGAAAGCTGAAGAAAGAAAGAAATGATGGCCAATATAAATAACAAACATAGGTACATGATGCTGAGAAACGGCGTTGAGGTAAATCCAGATGGATTAAAGGGGCTACGAGGTTTTTTTGGGCTCAAAAAGGATGAGACCCAACCAGCTGGGTAAAAGAAAACGGATGGAAATGTGTTTTAATTTTAAAAAAGTCAGCTATAAAGCAAACACCCAAACTAATATGACTAATAGTGACACTTTAAAGCTCTAAAATATGAAAACGGTCTAAAATATCAAGCACGGTCAGCTTTGCCACGCGTTCCCAATCCGACTCTCCAAAGTAACCTCGGAACTAAAAGACTAAAGCACTCGCTGTATTCGCAATCTGAGAGAACATCAGGGGTCAATGCTCCAGAACGTCCCACTGGATATCAGACGAAACGTCAAAACCGCGCACACGTGTCCCCGTCCACTCGTCACCGCTGGTGTAGTGTGGCGTCGTGGGAATTCTGGTGACCTTCATCAAACTCGCACAGTTTGAAGTTATCTGACTGGCTGGACTGATCCGCGGGTCTATTTGCGTATCCAGAGCCAGCCGTTGATCAGACAGGCAGAGAAGAGAAGGGAGAAGAGCACCAGTTCGCTCTGCCTGCGCTCGGCGTTCTGTTTCTCCAGACTGGTTATCCGTTTGCTCATCTTCATCATCTGCAAAACAAAGCCGGGGGGAGGGGGGGGGGGGGGGGGGGGGGAAGAAACTCAAAAACACCCTAAAATGGCCCCAACCCCCACACAAACTCTCTTCCCCCACTTTTACCTTTTTCCTT
>JBCNYH010000026.1:1301897-1316771 GCA_039654325.1 Tandanus tandanus
CACAAGGAAGAAACCTTGAGAGGAACCAGGCTCAAGAGGGAAACCCATCCTCATTTGGGTGAAACCATAGAATACAGGGTCACCCTGTAGTAGCATCAGTACCCGCTTCAGAACTGTTGTCACCTGAAGGCCACCCTGAAGTTTCTTGTGTTGTCCTACACGTTAAATAAGGGCAACTTATGATGCATGTTGGAATAGTATTAGATGAACTTACAACAGCCGAGCAGATTATCATGGAAAGTGTCCTGTGTACCGACGCTGAAATCCGGAGGGTGGCAAGAAGTAAAGAATACGTTGTTGTTATTATAGCGTATATATGATATGCAAAATAGCCTCTGTATAGAGTTTCTATTTACTGCATTAAGAGGTACGGCTGAGGAACCATCTGAGATTGGTGGAACGGGGAAAAAAGCCGACATGTTCAAATGGCCCTATTTCGGCAACACGGCGAAGCCGATACGAGTGTAAGAGAGGTTTGTAATTTACACATATAAACGTGCTTCGTCGTGTGAAACACATACGCGCATTAACTTCCGGCGATTCAACTGCACAAAGTGGGAAGGTTTTTCTATACGTTCAATTCTATAGCGGACAAACAA
The DNA here is from genome assembly GCA_039654325.1 of Tandanus tandanus. Lineage (NCBI taxonomy): Eukaryota > Metazoa > Chordata > Actinopteri > Siluriformes > Plotosidae > Tandanus > Tandanus tandanus. The sequence goes on from JBCNYH010000026.1 coordinate 1,302,497, forward strand.
ACAGACAGACAGACACTGGATTTTATGCACAGACTATATAACTGTACTCTTGTATGAGTCTTGACTGAAACTTCACATAAAATGAATGAATGAATGAATGAATGAATGAATGAAAACATCTCCCACGGTCCAAAGGCATGCACATTAGGCTTACTGCCCCCAGGCTGTGCGTGTGACCGTGAATGGTTGTGCGCCTGTGTTAGGCCGGCGATGGCCTGGCGAGCTGTTCGGGGTGCACCCCGCCTTCGCCCGGCGTCGGGTGAGATAGGCTCCAGCCTCGCCGTGACCCTGGTGGGATCAAGCACATGAGTGAGATGATAATAAAAGGATTAGATTGATGGGAGGTGTTGGATCAACTCCAAGTCCAGACACAGAACTTTTGGTTCTCACCTAGCACCAGATCTTTGCCCCTCACTGAAAGTGAAGTTTTGATTTATAAAGGCATCCGTCCGCCTTATATAGACGACTGAGGGGGCGGGGCAAAGGGTGGCGGTTTCCATGGAAACGGCCGGGGTAGACGGTGCTATTAGCATCCGCCATTTAAATGGATTTAACCCCGGTGTAGAGCTCACTGTAGCACAAATTCACTCGTTAAGTTATATTTGAGGCTTTTTAGGTTAATAAAATACAAAGAGTAAACGTTTAAAGGTTTAACAAAGACTGTAAATCTTTTAGTTACACCGGACTCAGGGAAGAAAAGAAAGAAACCGACTCTTCTTCTTCTTCTTCTTCTCTACTTCACTCTACAGTCTTAACAAAGAAATAAACACTATCTGGGTATATGTTCTCTCACACATATTCATAAATATTCCTTCTTATTCCATTAAAAATATGGAATTAAATATGAATCCAGTCACACCTCCAGGCAGCTTCAAATTAAAAACACCCACGAAGAAGAAGATGCAAACTCCTCTCGTGCTTTCATAACAAAGCTTCTGTTTCCATTCCTGTCCACAACACCAAACCAGAACCGGCATACAGTGCACGAAAAGGTGTATTCGTATCATAACATGGACTCAGAGTTCAAATTAGAGCCCTACCTTCCACTCCGTTATCACTGCTCATCCCTTCCATCCCTGTTTCCCCTGGAAGGAGCATCCACATGAGTCACGCAGGAGGGATGACTGACGTCTCGGCGGGCCAGTAGGAATCCAGCGCGTTCTCTGTTTGACCAATGGGAGCGCATCGTATTATTTTTGGACGCGTCATGTCATGTCTGTGGAATGAAAATGAAATAAATAAATTGGGGGTTGTAGTCTGGGCAAAGGCAAATAACTGACACACCACGGTAATGGGCTGCGTTTTTAGATTATAGCATTAGATTTATTTTTTTAACCAGTATTAATACAGTACAATAAAACAAATTATTAGATTTATTGTATGCACTGTGAAATTTTCTAGGGTCTCTTTCTATGCCACACCTTATAATAAAAGACTACATTTCCCTGCATCCGGTTAGAGGCACTTTGATTTATTAGGTCAGTGATGGAACTTATCCATGGCACACTTTGTGTGTGTGTGTGTGTGTGTGTGTGTGTGTGTGTGTGTGTGTGTGTGTGTGGCATGTAATGGGAATAGATTATTTGCTAGAGACCTAGTTTGTCTCACGACACACCAGAAATAACTTGCTGTTAAAAAAAAAAAAGCTTTGTGTGCACTGGAGCAAAAACAGAACCCTGCAAAGTTTAGCACAGTGTGTCTTGAATTGCATGAAAATGGTTACAGTAAATCTGTACTTTTACACCGAAATAGTTAAAGCTGATTAAACATTGCTTCTACAGTCATTTGTGCATCATATACATAATGCATGTGCATGAAATAACAGCACGAGGCATCCTGTGGTCCGGGATGCTCGGAGATGCTCTAACCTCGGTCAGTGTCAGTGCTCATGGTCCTTCATCAAGTCGCAATATGATTGATTTAACAAGGGAGGGGAAAAAACACACTCTCGTTCTTATTTTCACATATAGTTTTATTATGTAATGTACACTAAAGTAGAAAAATAAGACATAAATATATATAGATGCAGATATGTACAACATAAATTAGGGAGAAGGAAATAAAATAATAAAATACATGTTGAAGAATCTTGCGTACAAAAAGCAGAGACCCTGAATCATTTTGGTAACATTTGTCCCAATGTGGGATCATTTGCTTGCATTTCCCAGAGGAAATTACAGTTTCCGAAAACCCTCCAATTCCGATGATGTCCTCTCGTCCTTTTTTGAAACGGGTGATCATTTTATGATGATGCGGAGAACTATGCAGGCTGTGGTTGTTTCATATGTTTTCTCAGTCATTACCAGTCCTGACGAAATGTCTGACGTCCTTGGTTTTGAGCACGATTCAGTTATAGCTGCAAAAATGGCCCTGAGTTTTGAGGCACTCTTTGTCATCATCGTCTTCCTCATCTTCCCAGTCTACCTGGTCCTCCTCCTGCTCCTCCTCCTCATCCTCACTGTCAGACTCGTCATAGAAGCAGATGGTCGCCTGGACTGGAAAGTTTCTCAGCAGTGCTTCGCCGTCGTTGTAGAGGTAGTCGTACGACTTGGATTTCGGCCAGAACAGCCTGTAGTGGAAAAGCAAAGAATAAATATTTAGAACAGTGTCCTCTTGGATTGACAGAAGAATTTACAATGCTCACTTATTTTTTTTGCATGCACCAATACATGGCATGTGCAATTTGTTTAGCATGAGCAACACGAGAGCACTGACCTGACAGGGTGCTGGAAAGGCTGAGTTTTGCCATCTGCCATGGTGTTGCTTGGCACGGTTGGTCGGGAATAAGGCTGTAAAGAGAAGAAGAAAGAGGTGTAAGGATACATTTACAAACGAAAACATCCACTACAAGCTTCCTGCCTGCTATTTATGGGGTGATATCAGCGCCAGCTACAAAGCTGTATAGCACCTTGGGCTGTATAGGATGAAGTAGCTGTGAGTTGGTAGGTGTCAGGCTAAAAGAGTGTGGAATCTAACCTAAACATTCCCCAGACGGGTTTACTAGTCTTGGCAGGCGTGTGCTAGCATGCTGGATGATATTCTCTTTACACCTCAGTGCTGCAGTGCTACACTCTGGCTCAGACAGTGGTGCCATATGGCGGAGTGTCTCGGCACTCCAGTTGGTCCTTCTGCCTTTGCACGGACTTGGCTCAGTGTCAGCAAAACAGCTTGACAATCACACCTTCTGCTCTCCCATACTGTTGCTAATGCACTCCACATGCATATCTGCAGGCTCCTGGGGTTTCATTTGTTTCTTAAAGCAGTGTAAATGCATTCATGTGCGTTTCATTCATGTGCAGTTTTTTTTTTTTTAAATCCGTATACCAGATGTAATGCTAACGTAACGTACATTTCCAAACAAGACAAATCACTGGATTTAGCCTCAAAATGTCTATAATCGGTATAACTGAGATTAAAACTTACACAGATAAGCTTGGTCCTCTGGGTCACAGTATGCGTATCCTGATGTGTCATGAGCCACGGTCTCCACAGGACAGGCTTGCTGTGGACGAGACAGAAGTCACAGGGTCAGCGTCAATTAAAAACAACAAGAACAGTAGTACAGGTTGAGCCGATAGGGGTATAAAAGTGCAGCTCGGTGGTGCTTGTACCCCCAAACCTTTAATCAGTAACCCAGACATTTAAATCTACATCTTTTGCATGGATATAGTTGAGCATGGGGTTCAACAGTGGCAGTTTGGTGGTGTTGGGGTTCGAACCCTTGACCTTCTAATGAACAACAACATACAATATGTGTATGTCACACTGTCATTAATAATTTATATTATATTTTAAAGTAATATTAATCACATTTCACAGTTTTTTACTTTTAAAACTCATTTCATTTCACCACCATTAGGATCACTGTTGTTACTTTACTCCAGAGCTCAGCTGTAAATGTGTTATTTTACATTATAAAGCTCACCTGCTGCTGGGTGCCTGCTCCATCCTGGAGTCCTGGGCTGACCTGAAAGTCGGATAGGGGGAGAAATGCGTCTGGGTAGCAACGAGGCAAGCAGATTTCATCCTTCCTGCCTTGGATCGGTAGTCCAGAATAGTAAAATGAAGGCGTCAAGTCTCAGTAAGAGAAGCGTCGGGTGGAATGAATGAAGTTGAGGTCGGTGACCGGGAGTTTATATAACACTGAGCCGCAGACGGGGGCGTGGCCTGGCGGCGCGGGGGGCGTGGACCAGGGCGTTGTCTTAGCAACAGAAGTTGCAGAGGAGAATGGGTCCATCTGCCAAAAAGATCGAGGTGATGAGGAGCATTTTGTTGTGAATGCCTCCCCAGTTGTGTAAACAGCCCCGCACAGCGTGAGGGTGAGAAATCTGGTACCGAGAGGTGACTGCAAAAACACAGAGGGGCAAAGTTACACACCATCTGTGAGAAGGCAGACAACAGGGGGGCAGAGCACAAGAGGGGTCATATATAACCTTTACTTAGACTGAACACTGGAGCAAGGGGAAGGATGAGCATTCTTATAACTACTAAATTACAGTTCATGCAAATACACAAACAACCCAAACAGGAATGAATTTGAGTTGAGCTTAATTATTTATTATTAATAATAAGCATAATTAGCATTATTGAAAATATCATTATTAATGCACTTATTATTAACGCTATTCATTAATTTAATAATAAATTTTTACCGCAAATAGTAATACTTTATTTGTTTAAAAAAGTATAATATTAACACTTATGATTTTATGATAATAACAGTATTAATAATATTATCAATATCAATAAATAGCCTTTTTTTGTGCATTATTTGTGGTATACATTCATATATATATATATATATATATATATATATATATATATACTAAAAACTAAATTAATAATAAAAAATTGCAAATGTTTATATATACAATATACATAAGGATGAAGCGGGTGCATATACACTATGGAGTGATTCCGACATTTAAAAACATTCACATAGATTACTGAATAAAAAAAAAAGAATGCTGTAGATGCAGGATAATACTCGAGTTGTACTGATCTGTGATCAGCTCTTCTCTCCACCTGCACTGAGGAATCCACCCGTATATCTGATCTGAGCTCTCTCTCTCTCTCTCTCTCTCTCTCTCTCTCTCTCTCTCTCTCTCTCTCCCCAAGCACGTGCTCACACTTCTACCCGTTAAACTGGGTGCAAAATATCTCACTCCACTTACTTAATGAGCCCCTAATGGGGTCTTGATAGACTTCGTGGCTCCATTTGTGAAAAGCAAATTTGCAGGGCAGCAGTGCATTGACCTCCTACAGGGCCAGCAAACTGACACAAAGAAGGCAAAAGGCACAAACGGAAAAAGACAGGTACTGCAAAGCGGAGACAAACCGTTATACTCTCGCACAAGGGCAGGGAGATATATATATATATATATATATATATATATATATATATATATTTTTTTTTTAAACATATTCCTAGCCTATACAATCCTGAAGTGTTTAAAAATAATGCACAATTAAAATAAATAAATAAATAAATACAATTATTAATGCATTATTAAAAAAATGAATAATATGGTGGTGTTATTATCATGTGACCTTCAGATTCCCAAAGTATCTCAAATTTACATTTTCTAAAAATGTCTTAAAACATTAAAGGAAAATATTATATTAAATTAAAAATAAATATTAGATTGAATTAATTAAAATAAAAACCCTGGCGGTGTGTGTACGACTGTAAAAATGTGTTGTTCCTTTCTCTTGCTTTATGACATGAAAACAACTGATGCGTGATATTGAGCCCATCAGTTTGATGGATCTGTGATTTGTTCTGTCAAAAATAATCATCAGGGGGAAAAACTAAACAAAGAAATAATATCAAGAGTAAAAGAAGTATAAAACATGAAAACGATAAAATAATGGGGGGAAACCCATTGGTTTCGAGATGACTGCAAATATCTTGAACTGTTTCTATCTCTAGGGCGGCACGGTGGCGTAGTGGTTAGCACTTCTGCCTCATACCAAGAAGGTCCTGTGTTTGAGTCCCAGGTTTGCATGTTCTCCCTGTGCTATCGGTTCCTCCTGGTACTCCGGATTTCTCCTACAGTTTAAAGACATGCACATTAGGCTAATTGGTGGCTCCAAATTGCAATGTGAGTGTGAATTGTTGTGTCTGTGTTGGCCATCCGATGGTCTGGCGAACTGCTCGGGATATACCTTGCCTTCGCCCAGTGTAGGCTGAGATAGACTCCAGTCTTTCCGCACCCTAGTAGGAATAAGCAACTGGCAAAATGGTTTTAAATGATGTTTAGTTGAGACTTTTTAGTTTATTAAATGTTGATTTAAATGAATAAACCAGTTGTCTTTTTCACATTTAAGATAAGCAATATACATGGGAGTCTTTATGGTGGCCAATTAGCATAAATAGCGCACACTGCTAATGCTTTGACATTTTCATCCAAATTATAAACTTGCTCTCCAGCACAGTGTTTATTTTTATTTTTTATGTTGTGCAGAACTGAAAGGACAGAGTGGTGTGTTTGGCTTGTTAACATTTAATCTAGGTTGCTGAATTAGCATTTAGTTTAGTTCCAGTGAATTTTTCGTTTAGGCTTCGCTTCATCAGGACTCTCAGAGGATGCCTTATCTCCACCAAAAGTCTAATCTCCAAAATTAGATCCAAGGAAAACAAAAGACAACCAAGTTGTTTATTCTGTTCATTTGTGTGTGTATGTGAGTGTGTGTGTGTGTGTGTGTGTGTGTGTGCATTCAGTCAGTATGGCAGGATTACAGCACGCTCACTTGTGCATTTGCCGGAAATAAGGTCGATCTTTTTGCTGTTGCACGTTTGCTTTTGCAGAAGCTTCAGGAACCAGTCAGCTTGATGTTGATGTTTTGGATTGACGCGCTTAATTTTTCCAACCACAGACCGATGGTGTGAATGAGAACAAGCTGCTGGAAGTGTGTAACTGATAGGGTGATAAAAAGTTTGATGAGAGCTGATTTTCAGAAGCTCGTGAAAGGTTTTTTTTTTTTTTTACTTTATTAAAAGTATTTCTTTTGATTTCTTCTCCAGCATATTGTGACATCTTTGTCCAGTGAACTGGATCATGTTTAAATGGTAACAGAGAATAAAAATGCCATAACATGTAACATGAAATTTCAGGCGTGCTGATTGCAGGACGTGCTTGTAAAACACTTCTGCTTTACTAATTTTGTAAGTGTGACTCTGAGTCCAACACACAATGACACAGAGGAAGTGAATCAGAAAGGAGTCACTTCTCTCTTCCATTGCCTCTTTGCAGTTGTTTTCAGGCTTAATCCACCCCATAATCCACAAGGCTCAACTCCTTGCATCACCTTTTGTTAAGAATCAGCAGAACTTATTGCAGCATTAAAAGCATTATTGTTGAGTTTTACTAAACAGACACCAGGGGCTCCTGGGTAGCAAATGAACAAAGAGTCCAGATAAAAGGTTTCAGAGACAGAAGCAGAGCAGCGATGCCTCCAAGGACGCAACAAAAACAGAAACAATTTGGTAACAATAGTTTTCATCTGTGATGCTGAATAAATTTAACATCAGAACAAAAATAGAAACAAAGCATCGACTCTAAAGAGCAAACTGCTAGCATGTATTACAAACCATACCCTGTTACTTCAGACTCTGTTACTTTTATACATGGTTTCCACACATTCCTAAGCTATATACATATCACCCTAAAATGCTAATTGTTTTTGGCCATGGACCACCCCAAACTTTAATCTAAATCGTGTATACATGTGTGTTATTTGAATAAGAAACAGAAATCTGGAACATTGGACATGATAGACTAGTCTGGCCAAGAGTACAGATTTGAATCCTCTTGAACAAACATTGGATTTATTGAGTCTCAAAGTATCTTACAAACATTTCCTCCAGTCAGCCTTTGGGAAAAGTTACAAACAATTTGGAACACAATTTTACAGAAACTGTACAAAACTCTTTCTACAGAAAAACCAAAGGAAGGCAAACTAATTACTGTAAATAAACAGAAATAAAATATGAATTGAAATGAATTTTCCAAAAATATTTTTATTTCTTTCATTTATTACATTTATTGTTAAGCACAGTAAAGAATAAAACTAGACGGGGAATCAGAGCGCAAGGTACCTCCATCACACAGCATGGATAATGTAGCAAGCAGGTCCTATATGGGTACTGGTTTTAATTACCCATATGCCCCTCTTACAGTATACTGTATAGTATGTGGATGTGACCAAATTATTAAAACAAAACAAAACAAAACAAAACAAAAAAAAAAACCCTCTTACTTGAAGCATTTTGGAGATGGCTGGGGTTTGATTTTAAATGTCACTCAAGGTCAAAGGTAATTCTCTGATTCTTTCCTACTGTTCCATAAAAACAACAGGTCTATCGGCACTTATACGTTGAATGCTTAAATAGAAGTTATCTCCAAAACTGTGTGTCCTTGCTTTGACCTTCATCTCTGACCTAGACATTCCAAAATCATATCAGCTCAGGGAATCAGCTAGGGTAGCGTCCTCACCAAGTTTAATGAAGCTTTGTACACAGGCAAACAAATAAACAAACAAATGCTGGTGATTGCAATACCTCTGCTAAATAAATTAATAAATTAATAAAGTGTAAATTACCATCAGATCATGTCAATACTACGTACGTACACTGGAATATTCAGTATATAATGTAAATATGTTTTTTTTTAACTGCATTTTGCAGAAGTGGGAAGTCAGAGCTTAGAATTACATCATTTTGAACTTCTATAGATATATTCAAGCAGCAAAGCGTGGGAAAAATACTAGCCATAAGCACATGCATGGGTATTATTTAAAACTGGGGTTTTTCTTGCTTTTTCGCAAAACACAAGCAGAGTATCAATCAAAAATATTCACCCACATGAAAATACAAAAGCATGATCAAGCCAGAGCCTTGGTTTCCCCTCTCTAAACATCAATATTTAAAACGGTTTCTGAAAAGTCATCACCCTGGAAAGAGTTAAAAAAAAGTCCCTTATCAGTGGTCTAGAACAAAATTTTTTTAAATGGACCAAAGTCCAAAAAATGCATAGAAAAATCTAGACTAGACTAGGTTAGATAAGGGTCCACATTAGTCTCTTGATAGTCACAAACTAGTTATCTAACTGTGAGGAGTGATGGATGTTTACCTTCACAAAACAGCAAACGAACGTTGGTCAGTATAATCGATATAACGTGAATATCTTTATTGGCTCAGAATTATTATAGTTTTGAATTAGAGTTTTTATTTAAATTTTATTTTAGTCATTTTTTAAAAATTTCATTTTATTTTTTTACAAAAATACAGTACTGTATTTTAGATACACAAGTAAATAGATACACAAGTACTGTATTAAAGCTTGCATGCATAGTTTATGTCTGGTTCTATTTAATCACACTGTTTCATTAACCTTTTTTCATATAGAGATAAAAAACATTACTCCACACACAGCGGGGCAACATTGCAATGTGAAGAGTAGAAAAAATTCACATGATCATCTTGTGTCTCTGCTGGCAATATGGATATGGAATATGGAACCAATTTGCATATTTTAATGTATGTAAACAAAATTGGGTATGAATTGTATATGTGCCTAGTTTTATTTTTCTTTTTTTTTATTTTTTATTTTTCTTTTTTTTAAAGTTTTATTAAATTCAATGCATCATTACTTTATATCTGATTAGTTAGAATAATATCTGAATACTGTTAGTATTGCCAGTAACTTGACTTATATGAACTGTGGGATTAGTGTCCTACTCTCGTGATTTCACACATTTGCGAGAGTGAAACAGCAGCCTTGTCAAGCAACTATGAAAAATGTAAGTAAAAACCACCAGATGATGAGAATATATGTATGTTCATGTGTAACAGGAGATTTTGGAAGGCTTGTCTTTGATTTCACTTTATCAATTTTATTTTGAGGAATTGACAACTTTCAGTTGTAGGGTTTTTTTTAAATTATTATTTAGTTTAAGGGTTAGTTTTGAATTTTAGTATATTGCACATTACTGCCATTTTCCGGAATGAATCCATCATTATCTCATCTTCATCTACAAAGTGGTCTAGCCACCCCAGTACAAATTGAAAGGGAAATTAAACAAAAATAAAAGGATGCTGATTTTACCTAGTGAATGAAAGCTGGATTGAAAGTATGGCTGTTTTCTGCTGCAGTAATTATGTTGACTTGTATTCGCTGCCATTGTGCATTACCTCATGACCTAGATGTTTTCAAACACTTTTACACTATTACACTATTACTGGAAGTTCTGTAGCTCATGAAATATCTTTAACCTTTAACTTTTTTTTTTTTTTTACTCTTCTTGGTTTTTCATTGTTTTTGTGCCTGGCTTCTACACCACTGGTGCTACTTTGTTTACAGTAGATGTAATAAGGTCAGGGGCAATTTCTTTGCTTTTTTCCTAGTTGTAAGTCTGAAATTCTGTGTTACAACCATTAGTGACTTCAGGAAGAGTTGCTCTTTCAAATCTAACATGGATGATAGTGACAAATACCGTTATCCACAACGTGGAGACCAAAGCTGGGCCACATTTGGGCTAAAATATTAATGAAAAAATTTTAAAGAGTCATTTCTGTCCCGTATTTTAAATGCTGTAAAAAACAAACAAACAAAACCAAACAAACAATATATATATTTTTTGTTTTTCTTGTACATTTAGACTAAAACTAACACACATGCCATGCAGATAAACTCCTGATTCACCAATTTATTCCCAGGCAAATGCAGAAAATGTATTTGTGTCACACCGTCAGTGTATTAATAATGACGATGCATGAGCGCCTGTACGTGCACACATGCGGCTTCGCCACAAAATGGTTGCTGTTATATTCCATCTATAATTAATTAGGTGATGTGTATGTGTGTGTGTGAGAGAGAAAGAGAGAGAGAGAGAGAGAGAGAGAGAGAGAGAGAGTGGAAATAGCAGCAAAATGTGAATCAATTTCCTGTCCTGGTCTGCTCTGCTGGCTGTGCAGTGGTTTTGGTTTGAAGAGTAGCATTCACATGGCCTTTACATCCTGTTGGACTCACAAAGTTATGAGTTAATATGGTATCTGTTCTATAATCTGAGACCTGACATTAAAAATTGTATGTACAGTACACTACCCACCAGAAGTTCTTGAACAGGTTTTTGCTTATTTATGTTTTGGAACAGTTTACTCAGTGTTGGTTGTAAATAAGGGAAAAACTTCAACGAGTGTTTCTTTAAATAATTAATCCGATTGTGGTGGAACTCTAAAAGAGAGCTTGATTAAACATGATTGCACCTGTTTAGTGAAGCAGTTATTGTAAAACTATAAGCTACTGATCGCCCACATTTGTTTTTCACTGCTGTAGACTGTTACTATCAAATCTAAGATATTATTCTAGAAAATTTTAATAATAGTGATCCCGGGTGTCCTTTTCTATTTGGAGCGACAGTACATTTCCAGTAAAAATCCATTTTTTAAAATAAAAGTAAAAGTCCAACATTTATCAGTTATTATAATTCTATAATTTTATATATAATATAAATATTTATATAATTATAATTTGCACGTCCACCTCACAGCAAGAAGGCCTGGGTTCGATTCCCAGCTCGGGTGTTTCTGTGTGGAGTTTGTATGATCTCCCCGTGCTTGCGTGGGTTTCCTCCGGGTACTTCGGTTTCCTCCCACAGTCCAAAAACATGCAGGGTAGGATAATTGGCTGTTCTAAATCACCCCTAGGTGTGAGAGTGAGTGTGAATGGTTGTGTGAGTGTTGGCCCTGGCTGGATTTCCTCTGGGTTCTCTGTTTTCCTCCTATGTAGAGTAGCCAGTAGTCACCTGGCTACTCTAAATCGCAGATAGGTGTGAATGTAAGTGTGAAACGTTTTTTTGTGTCTGTTAGCCGTGTGATAAATTGGCGACCTGTTTCAGCTCTTCCCCATCTCTGTGGGATTGGCTCGTTCACACCTGTGACCCTGACTGATGAACAAACAAACTGGTGGCAGAAAGTGACAGCGAGGTCAGATGTCCTTTAACATCACAGGAACATGAATGATCTTCTCCAATTATTTTAATGGTTTAAGAGCAGAGCATTGTCTGACACTAATAATCTAACGCTGAGCAGTGAGGATATGGTAGTATGCGGTTTAAACTGTAACCATTAATTCTAGTAAATTTGAGCTTTATCTTAGAAGGTTTGTCTCACTCATTAATGCTTGCATAAATCCTGAATGGAGTTAAAGCTAAACTGTGTAGGAGCAATTTGATTTTGGTTTTATTTGACTTCTGCTTAAATGTTAATGTTACTATTGCTCATCAGTGTTAGTTTCAATGGTGATGAAATAGTCTGCTGAGAGTGCTAGTTTTGTGGATGCTGCTGTTACTAATTTATTCTTATTAATTTCATGTCCTATGCGATACAAATGCATGTGATGGACAATGGAGAAAACCTTGCAGAGAGTCTGTCCATTTAATGCTATGCAACCATAAACGTCTTTGTTTAGCTTTACATCAGCGTCTTTGAAGACAGTATTCAGTTTTTGCGTCTGTATTCTCATATCTAACAGCACAAACAGACATTTTTTCTTAGTCCCGGAAATCACAACTGATTCCCTCCACTTGTGCCTGTTGTCTTTTTGCCACCACGGTGCGCGTGCAACCGCAGTGACATACCTGTGACGTGCGCTCCAAATCGATCCACTGCATAGCAAGCACCTTCTTCTTCTTTGGAGTTTTATGGTGGCTGGCGTTACTGCCACCTTATGGAGTTAGCTTGTTACTGTCTTGAGGGGGAAAATCAGAAAGAAAGTAAAAAAAATCTACTGATTTAACCTGTAATTTTGTTTTGTTTTAGTTTGTGTTACATAAATTGCTCAAGTTTTTATTCATTTCAATTTTACTTTTATTTTTTAAACTGTCTTTTTTTATATTTCTGGTGATGATTTATTTTTAGTTTTAGATTTGCTCTTAGTTTTCATTAACTATATTAACATAATACATTTAGATTTTCTATTCTTCAGGATTTACACTACCTCAATACCATTTCACAAAACATAAATAAAATAGCAATACTTTGACGATAAGATTGCTAAGATAATTTCATGTTAATTATTATTTAAAAGTAGCACATCTGCCTCACAGCATGAAGGTCCTGGGTTTGAGTCCCGTGCACGGGCGTTTCTGTGTGGGATGTTCTCACTGCTTGCGTGTGTTTCCTCTGGGTACTTCAGTTTCCTTCCACAGTCAAAAGACATTCACTTGAGGCTTTTTGGCTTTTTTAAATTGCCTCTAGATGTGTGTGAATATTTGAGTGTGTATTGGCCCTGTGATGGTCTAGCAGGCGGTTCAGCAATCCCACCACTCATCTCTTTTATCAGAATCATTCAGCTTGCTCTGTAAATTCTTTCTCTAACCTCAGAGTTACAACATTTAGTCACTAGTAGTCTGTTAGGTGGAAATACGAGTAGTATATATGAGCAGACACCACAGGCACCAGATTTTGTGTGAAAGTAAGGGAGTAGCTAGGCTTGAGAATTTTTTTGTACTTTATTCCAAACAGCAAAAAGTCATTAATTATATTTATTTTAATTAAACAAATATATATATATTTTAAATTAAACACTATTAAATTCATACTAGTTTGACTTGATTGAGAGCTACTCTCACCTTTATTAGCCACAGAAACAGCATCTAATTATTTAGTTTAAAACTAAGTTTAAAAGTGGTAAGATTGGTCGGTCGGTTTTCGTAAAAGTTCTCACTAAAATCCTGTTAAATTTGTCGAGTTTCTTTGTAAGCTGTGAGGAAATAGATGTTCTGATTTTTGACGCAGTCTGTGTGGTATGTCCAGGGTTGCCAGATCTGCAGAAAATCACCCCGATTTCAGAGCTGTAGGTTTCCTTAATAATTCTTTTAATGAAGTGTTGAATTATTCTCCCTTTTTTCATTAATAAAAACAACCCAGACTCTGTTAATAATTACACAAAGTTTTAGCACATTGATCGGAATGTTGCAATTAGCTGTACTTTCAGTTTCATTATATTGAATTCAGTTCATTGACTGTCTCTGAATATTGTGGAATTATTTAAAAAATATTCATACAACTGGTCAATAAATATGTGTGAGCAGGAGAAGGAACACTGGTTTTTGCCATATGCACGCTGGTTAAATTGTTTGTGTATTCTCGTATGTCAGTTCTGCAGACAACACACAAAGGTTATTGCAGTATTTATCTCTCTCTCTCTCTCTCTCTCTCTCTCTCTCTCTCTCTCTCTCTCTCTCTCTCTCTCTCACACACACACACACA
>JBCNYH010000026.1:1318244-1337268 GCA_039654325.1 Tandanus tandanus
CACACACACACACACACACACACACACACACACACACACACACACACACACACACACACACACACTCTCTCTCTCCCTCTCTCTCTGTCACACACACACACAAATTGAAACTGGGATAACCAGAGAGAACCCACGTAAACACAGAGAGAACATGTCCACACTGAGCCCAGGACTCGAACCCAGGACCTTCTTGTTGAGAGGACGACATGCTAACCTCTATGTTACAATGCTGCCCCTGCCTTAAATCATTTGAGAGAAAAAAATACCTCGTCACTTTCTGTGAGTTTCTGTATATGACATGCTGACGAAATACTGATCTCCTGGGATTTACACGCATAACAGTCTCTAGAGTTTACTCAGAATGGTAAAATTTCTACAGGTAAAAGTTCTGCAGACAGAAATGCCTTGATCAAGAGAACAGTCAGTTGAGAATGGGCAAACTAGTTCAGGTTGACAGAAAGGTTATAGTAACTCAGACAGTCACCCTGTACAATTGTGGTGAGCAGAAATGCATCTCAGAATGCGCAACGCATTAAACTTTGAGGTGCATCAGCTACAACAGCAGAAGACCATTTCGGGTTCCACTGTTAGCCAAGAACAGAAAGCTGAGGCTGCAGTGATCACAGGAAAGACCGGAAAAACATAGCCTTATGAAGCTCGATTTCTGCTGAGGTACACCGATGGTAGGGTTCACAATTGGAGTGACAACAGCATGAAGCCATGAACCCAACAGGCTGGTGGGGGTTGTGTGATGGTGTGGAGAATCTTGGTACACCTTGGCTGGGTAATACCAATCAATCATTGCTGGAATGTTACAGTCGATTTGAGTATTGTTGCTGACCATGTGAATTCCTTCATGCCCACAATTGACTAGATTTCTACTGGTTAATTCTAGGGCGATGATGCACCGTGGCACAAAGCAAAGGTCATCTCACACTGGCTTCCTGCACATAACAATGAGCTCAATGTTCTTCAGACAGCGGATCTGAATCTAATAGAGCACCTTTGAGACGTGGTAGAAGCGGAAATTTGCAGCAATAAAATTCACAGAAAAATCTGCAAATACTGTATGATGTCCACATAAACCGGACTCTCAGAGGAATGTTTCCAACATCTTGTGGAATGCACACCATGAATTACTCAAGCTGTTTTGAGAAAATCATGGCCCTACCCAGTATTATTATAGTGTTCCTTACAGTGTTCAGCCGGTGTATATTTACTAAGGGAAGCACAAATGGCAGATATCTAGTGACGTGTTTGGAGTGGTGGCTGCAGCCGCATTTAATTTACATTACATTACATTTACATTTACGCCATTTAGCAGACGCCTTTAACTAGAGCGACTTACAGTTATTATCATTTTTATACAACTGAGCAATTGAGGGTTAAGGGCTTTGCTCAAGGGCCCAACAGTGGCAGCATGGTGGTACTGGGGTTTGAAACCCCAATCTTCAAATTACTAATCCAGAGCCTTAACCACTAAACTCACCTTATATAATTAACATACGGCTTGATCAGTATTACTGTTATATCATTTTAAATACACACACAACCATGTGCTCTGTGTATGGTTGGTGGGATTAACTGAGTACAGGTTACGCCTATCACACCACATTAAGAAGCTGTGCAGTGACGAATAATCCATGTTTAATTTTACTGACAGCATCCCGGTCAGTTGGGAATGGTATGTGCTTAGAGTTGTGACCTCAGACGTACTGACAGCACAAGGTGATTACCATTCCACAATAAACGCAAAAAAAATCCTGAGACCAGAAAGCGAAGGCTGGCCAGAAGCAGCGTGTTTTGCATTTTGTCCACCCAGCATTTTGTGTTTTGAGACAAAAACATTCTTAAACACGTATGCAAACAACCATTTTAGTTGCCAACATCTGGAGGGTAGATCAGTGGGACTGCCTGAGAATTACAGCATATTTTAACATCAAATCGTAGTGAAATAAATGAAGTTTGAAAGCTGTATCGGGCTGCATGGCGGTGTAGTGGTTAGCACGTACGCCACACGGCAAGAAGGTTCTAGGTCGAGTTCTGGGCTCGGTGAGGGCATTTCTGTGTGGAGTTTGTATGTTCTCCTCATTCTTGCATGGGTTTCCTCCGAGTACTCCAGTTTCCTCCAACAGTCTAAAGACATGCACCTTAACCTAACTGGCTATTCCAAATTGCCCTTAGGTGTGAGTGTGAGAGTGAATGGATGTGTGTGATGGATTGGCGAGCTGTTCAGGGGTCGTCTAAGATAGGCTCCAGCCTCCCTTCAACCGTACTGGGATTAAGCGGTTCGGCAAATGGATAAATAAATGACTGAATGAACCCTGTATCATTCATCAATTATGGTTTTCTCTCATATTGTGGACCAGATAGTAGATTCTGTGTGTTGGCCCGAGTCAGGTGAGAAAGGCTCTAGAATAAGTGAATGAATAAACACTCATAAGGGCGGAACAGTGGCGTAGTGGTTTGCAAAAAGGTCCTGGGTTCGAGTCCTGGGCTTGGGTAGGTGTTTCTGTGTGGAGTTTGCATGTTCTCAACGTGCTTGCATGGGTTTCCTCTGGGTACTCCGGGTTCCTTTCACAGACCAAAAATAGGCACAGTAGGCTAATTGGCTATTCCAAATTGCCCCCAGATGTGAGCGTGAGCATGAGTGTGAATGATTGTGTGTGTGTTGGTCCTGCAATGTTCTGGCGAGCTGTTCAGGGTGAACCCTGCCTTCACCCAGTGTCAGATGAGATAGGCTCCAGCCTCCCTGAAACCCTACTAGGATAAAGTGGTTTGAGAAATGAATGAATGAATGAATGCTGATTAGCTGGTTAACTTGCACTAGGAGGATTTTGTTTTAATGTCTGTACTCGTTCCTCACTACAGGGACCAAATAATAGCCAAATCACGAGCATGACCTCAGCTTAATTGGTCAAATTTTCTTGCTTCAAGTACATCATTAAAACAACATTACAGTATTTAATCCTAAATAAATAATTATGTGAAATAGCAGCAAAAGTTTACTAAAGTTCAAAGTAGAACTGTATTATTATTATCATCGCTTCCTGCTTCCAGCTTGGCATTCACATGATTTGGAGCTGGGCTATGGGATGGATTTACACCAAAACGCATTAAGGTGGATCTGGTTGAGTCCTAAATCACACCAACAAGTCCGTATGACTCCTGAAGAACTGAATATGGTTTATACGATACTGCATACAAATCTGCTTGTACAATACAGTAAACATAAACAATCAATTATATAGTATCAAGACAGATAAAAAAAAATGTGTCCCTGTCTTCGGAATTGAAATCTTGGTTGTTATTCTGCTCTCTTGTATAATTTTCCTCTGTTCACAGTATGGGCATCAAAGGTCTTTTCAAACTGAGATCAACATTGACACTCTGCTATTTCGTAGCAGAACAGCAGCTTGGCTGCTAGCTGATGAAGGCAGAGACAGCTAGCTTGTATGACGTATAAACAACAAATTTAATACATTAATGCACACAATCCCACAGAATACTTCACACTTACAATCTGTAATATTTACTAATTATACCACTACTGCATGCTGCAAACAAACCCCAGACTGGTGCCGACATGTTTCAATTTGAGATGTTACTCAAGTTCAATCCTGCTTTACTGGCTGGCAATTGGTTATAAGGTCCTGCCCCTTTGAGAGATCTACCAATCAACATAAGCAGATGCTGTGCGTGTAGGTGGGGCAAAGAAAAGCGCTGTCTAATGTTTTTCATGTTGGGCATTGCATCATGGATATGTTGGAGCCAGGACTACTTGTATAACTGGGGAAGGGGCATTCAAGACTCCATTGGCTATTTCCCTTTTTTTTTGGGGGGGGGGGATTTTCCCTCATTTTGGTCCTAATTTAATCCCAACCGTCAAGTGAATTGCCTCCCCTATCATGTGACCACCAACAACCAGGGAGGGTTTTCCCCTGCGTGATATGCAATGCTGCCACCGGCCTCTTTATGAACTGCTGTACATGCATATTTGGGGGCGGCCTAACACACTTGGTGGAAAAATCTATCTGCCTCCTTGTATGAATGAGCTCACAGACGCCCATGATTGGCTGGTGATTGCTGTGAGTGACAGGGAAGTGAGTGTATAACATCCCTCCTTCCCGTGAGAGCTCGGTAAATTAGCTCCCATGGAATCCCAGTCACGACATCAACCTGGATTCGAACCTGCGATCGTCAGGTTGATAGTCATGCATTTTTTTCATGCGGCACTTAGGAGGTTTTCAGTGGTTTCCACTACTCTTCCCCTACTAGATTCGGTGGTTTGCGTTACTCTTTCAGCTAACTCTGGTGGTTTACGCTATCGTAAAAAGAACATGTTACTATATTGCACTACTTCCTGGTTTGGGTTGGATACAGAAATAGCCGAGGGAGTCCTGAATGACAATGCACCTGCCTACACTCCATTCACCCGCAGTGAAACCGTGAGTGTGGGTTGGGCTTAAAAGACTAAGGACTGGTTAAGTGCACGTTGTTGTCCAATCAGCATTCATCTTTCCTCCAACGAAAACGAAGAAGGTTTCAGTGTTAGCCCTGTGATGGAGGCGTCAGAAAAACACACACACAAAAAAAGCACGATGTTGCAGTGGGATAACTGATCGTTGCTGAAATTACACCAAGACTAATAAATAATATCCAAACCTTGGTAACTATTTCAATGCTGCATATATTACTTATCCTGAATGATAGATAGTTACAGCAGCGTTGCAGCGACAGTATGAAGTACCTCGAAGGTGCTCGGCATCCAGGTGGTTGCGGTCATCCTTATTGCTCAGGTGAGCAGAGACGCCGAGCGCCCCAGTGAGAGCCAGCAGACCTGAGGCGCCTCCCAGAGCAAGACCCGATGGGTGGGGGGTTAACGGGATGCCCGGGGTGTGGTGAGACAGGTGCTGGAGCTGCTGCTGCTGTTCCACAAGCAGAGGGGGAGCAGAGAGAGAGAAAGAGAGAGAGAGAGAGAGAGAGAGAGAGAGTGTGTTACATGGACAGATATAGAAAAACAATAAAAAAACAAAAAGGGGGGGAATAAATACATTTTTTAAAAATCAGTAAATGATAAAGAGAGGTCCCTGTACTGTCAGCTAAAATTCAGCTTGTATGGTGCAAGGAGGGTGCACGGGGTGGGGTGTTTAGATTAGAGAAGTGGGCCAGCAGGAAAAAATGTCCTCCACCTTCATGGCTGAAGTGCCCTTGAGCAAGGCACCTAACCCCCAACTGCTCTCTGGGTGCTCTGTGGCAGCCCACTGCTCCGAGTGTGTTTGTGTGTATGTGTGTGTGTGTGTGTGTGTGTGTGTGTGTGTGTGTGTGTGCGTGTGCGTAATCCAATTGGATGGATTAAATGCAGAAGCCAAATTTCCCTTGAGGGATTAATACAGTATGTCCAAAAAATAATAATAAATTCCGATGTTACATAAGAGGAAATCGGAAAACATCGGAGGACGTTGTGGCATTTCCAGGAAGAATGAAATGTTTTTTGGAAAATTTGGTGTTGTTTGTGTTTGGACTACATCGGGGAAACACCGTAAAAAAAAAAAACACTGGAGTAACATCGGTACACATCGTGAGAACATCGGTAGTGATCAGTGTAATATCAGGATAAAATTTGAAAGGAATGTGAGCAACATCGGGAAAACATCAGTACAAATCGGAGTGACACTGGTGTAAATCGTAATAGCATCTAATGAAACATCAGGATAACATCAGTACATATCTGAAAAAAGATAAATTGGCTGAAACATCAGACTAACATCAGAAAAAATATCGGAATATGATCGGTATTGTGTGAGCACACCTTTAGACTAATCGGCTGGATAGGAATGCATGTGTGTCTCAGAGAACAGGGGGCATGCAACCCTTATTGCAAAAGTGGCCCAAAGCATCATGGGTGCTGATGGAAGTGAGGGAGTGATGCAAGTAAGTGTGTGTGTGTGTGTGTGTGTGTGTGTGTGTGTGTGTGTGTATAAAGTTCAGCACATGATTAGTTGCAGTCGAGACTCTCCCTAGCACAGTTTCTCTCAGTTCTAAGGATATTACACAACTTAAGCTCCATTGTAAGAGCTCACACAGTACACTAACAAAGAAAAAAAGGAAACAGAGACAAATCAAGAGCGAGAGAGCGAGAGAGAGAGAGAGAGAGAGAGAGAGAGAGAGAGAGAGAGAGAGAGAGAGAGAATTTGCTCCTTGAGCTATATAAAAAAAAAGGAATTTTACACTTATTAATCTTCCTAAGATGAACTCAGAGTGAAATGACTTTTGGTTCATTTGCTACTTGTTTTGGTTTCATTTGATACGGCACACATGTAATTAAATGGACCAAAAGCAAAAAATAGTGGCTGAGTGGGGTGTAGGGCTAAAAACAGCTCTTTCTTTCAATGGTCAGAAATACGGTAATGGTAAAAAATTAAACAAATTGTAAACAGCTACATAAAAATTATCATAAAGAGCATGGAGCAGGCGTTAAACAAATAATCCGATATTTATTTTTACAGCATAAATGGGTAGTTTAAGACGTTTTAGATATCACATCCAGCATTTCGTTTCTTCTTTTGTTTGTTAGTGCAAATATTCCAAGCATGTGGCACATCTGCAACTCTACAGTTGTGTCCTCAGTTTGTACCTCATGGCTACAGTAATAGCTTTAATGTCTATAGAAAAAGTTCGCAGTGTAATCATAGACGGCATGTTTGGGTCACTTCCTGAAGTTGGGGCGAATTGCTTTCTCACTGTAATAAAACCATACTAGAGTTGGTCTGGAACCGGACCAAGCCCACATCACTCAAACGGTCCGTCCTACAGCGCAATTGCAGTGTTCTGACCTGTCCACATGAACCGTACCAAGAGAGAAAACACACCAGGGTTTGATTGAAACAGACTAAACGCTGCGTATGTGAAAGCATTCTTCGTCTGTTTGAATGGAAGCCTGCTGTGTTTAACCCCTCGCTGCGGTTTGTTTTGGCAGCAACACAGTGGATCAGAACAAGCAGGCTGTAAAAGGTGGCATCAGTCCACTTCAGGTTAGTCATAGTGCAGCTTGATTGCAGTGAGAACACAATTCAACCCTAATTCGAACCGACTGCAGGAAGTAAAGCTGCTGTGTTATGGCTTGCAGGTGGCTGAGAGGCGTGCCAGAAGGCAGGCTTAAAGTGCTGGAGAAACAGGATGTTTTTTCGGAAAGAACCCAAAAAAGGAAACGCTGGGTAGAGTTCACAAAATACTGACATTTAAATATTATCAGTATGGAGCTGGGCGGGGACGGGGACGGGGGCACAGTGTTAGCACGTTCGCCTCACAGGGTTCGATTCCCGGGCTCGGGTGTTTCTGTGTGGAGTTTGCATGTCCTTCCTCTGCCTGCATGGGTTTCCTCCGGGTACTCTGGTTTCATCCCTCAGTCCAAAAACATGCACAGTAAGCTGCTATGCAAGTGGCTGTTCCAAATCACCCCCAGGTGTGAGAGTGAGTGTGAATGGTTGTGTGTGTGTTGCCCTGTGATGGCCTGCCGAGCTGTCCAGGGTGTACCCCGCCATCGCCAAAAGTTGGCTGAGATGGGCACCAGCCTCCCCGCAACCCTAAGTAAGACTTAGTAGCGGCTTAGAAAATGAATATGTATTTACTATGCAGCACCAGCTCTGTCATTTTATAAGCTCTTCCTTATTTCAATTTTTCTCACCAGTATATTTCCGGTTCTTTTAAAATGAGTGCAGTACAACAGCGAAAGCAAATAATAAGAGTAAATGAACCAAACATGGCCGTGTCAGACTGATTTTAGGGACTAATAGGCAGGAAAACACTCTAAAGGTTACAAACGAGATCCAATTATATCCTTAAATGAGCTACATGGCACACATTCCCAGGTGAATAATACAGAGTTGGCTGAGATAGGCTCCAGCCTCCCCGTGACCCAAGTAGGATTAAGCGATTTGGCAACTTAGTAAGTGAGAGATACGCGAGTCACCTCCGAATGAGTAGGCTTACCAGACACCGTCAGATACACAGCATTTACGTCGGCTCGAACATGCAGAGCTCAGTCTGACCTGTCTGTGTCATGGTTAAAATATGTAAGAAAAAAAACGATAAAAATCTTTGCATTTCAGTAGTTTGCATTTCTTTATGTTTCAGCAGTGCGCGGTATATACTTAAAGGGTACCTGTGGTGAATTTGTATTACTAGCTCTTTAAAACGATCAGTGGTTCCGACAGGCAACATCAGTCCTTGTCAAAGGATTACAACGGATGAAAGCTGCGCCTCACCAAAAGGAACCAGTGAAAGGTAAGAGCCTTTAGTATATGGGGGGTTTTATCACCTAAAATGTTGCTCGCTGCTTGTTTACTTGCGCTGGACAACCCGGCCCAACGAGTTCATGCCACTTCCGGAAAAAATGGCTGTTCCGCATTGGTTCAGCCCCTGCTAGTAATCCACGGGATAAAATTGCCCAGTGCTGTGATTTTCATTTATTTTTAAATAAACGCTGTATCACTTAAACATATTACTTTACGTACGAATTATGCTGTAAGGATGACCAGTTAAGAGAGTTAAAGAGACACAGCTCTACACCTGCTCGTGCATGCACCCGAGCTCATGTATCTGTTACAATTTTTTTTTTTAAATCACTAATCTTGTTTTATTGTGCTTCCTTGCTTATGTTTCCATGTAGTATATACTAAAACTGGCTGGTAAAAATGATTCACCTCAGGCCTGGTAGATGTCGCTAATGTCCATGGACGTCCGTCTCAGTGACTATTCAGCGATGTCCACCTCACCTTTGGCAAATAATTGTTAACTAAAAGTACAAACCCTGCGATGGCCTGGTGAGCTGTCCAGGGTGTACTCTGCCCCCGCCCAGAGTCGGTTGAGATGGGCGCCAGCCTCCCCGCGCCCCTAATTAGCTAACTATAACTTTATATATGTTCACGGCACGGTTTTAGATTAGATTTTATATTTACGAATAGTGAAATGTTTTAGGTTCTATCACAAGCTCTTAGGTTTAAGTAATGTGCCGGCAGCTGATTGTGAGGATAGTGTAAAAACACCCTGGTAATTATCCCGATAACATTAATCTTATCAATGCAGCATTTCTGTCACTGTTTGCTTATGTGTGTTTAGTGGAGAAAGAGCAGTCAGTGTAGGAGGTCAGAGGTCACTAACCCCAATGATGGCGTTGAGTTCTGCCATGGTGACCTGTTTAGCCCGCTCCACAGCCTGCACCACCTGCTGCTGGTGCTACAAAAGAACACACACACACACACACACACATTTTACTATAACAAATCACCCTATCTATCAGTCTTCTTTCTTCCTTCCCTCTTTCTTCCTCTCTCTCTTTTAAGCCCAGAACTGGAAGTTTTTACCCTTCCACAAGAAATGAATATTTATCAACAAATAAATGAGCTACTGTTTATCCATTCTAACACAGAACACAAAAACCCTCATGTCTAACACACACACACACACACACACACACACACACACACACACACACACAATGAAGTGACATCCAAAAAAATTTTAATTACTTTTACGACTTGGCATTTAAAATACATTAAAGTCAATAAATGTTTAGTCCTTTTATGGTAAAAAGAATTGCAGCATGTCAAAATCCTGTAAGGAAACAAGATTTCATATCAAACACTACACTTTGTTTTACATTCAAACTTCTCTCTTTTTTCCCCTTTTACAGTAGAATAGATTTTCAACCCTGCAACTGTGAAATTCTTGTTTCCATACCTTCAGGGGACAATACACAGACTTACATTCATTTTCTGGATACTTACCCAAACCACTAATTGCCCAACCCTCACTCTTACCCCAACCCCAACTTTACCCTTACCTTTACCTTTTGCTTTTTGTCCCCATAAGGAAGACACGTCCCCATAATGTGACCTTGTAAACAGATTAGGTCCCTGCGGCATGCTGAATATCTACCACACACACACACACACACACACACACACACACACACACACACACACACACACACACACACACAGATACTTGTTTCCATAACTTCAGTGGACGATACATAGACCTGCCTTAATTTCCTGGATGCTAATCCTAACCATAACCACTACTTGCCTAACCCTAACCCTTACCCTAACCCTAACTCGAACCTTTACTCTAACCCTACCCTTGAACCATGTGTTCAACTTACAGTGTAATGTTTAATAATTTATAAGTTTTATCGTCGCATACAGGTAACAATGAAACGTCACTACTGGCAGTGCAATTCTTGGTAATGATTTTCATTATGGGGACTTGCGTTTTGTCACCATAAGGAAGAAAAGATGAGAAGTCCCCCATAATGTGACTGTTTAAACAGATTTAGGTCCCCATGGCATGATAAATATCTAGACCACACACACCCACACACACACACACACACACACACACACACACACACACACACACAGTTGTGTGTTGTACACATACTAGCACACAAACCTCCCTTCAGTTTAAGACAGATTATTCAAAGATTAATTCGATTACAGAATTATGGTATTCATACTGGAGCTTGATCTATTGCCTAAGAGGAAATTCCTGTGATTCTTTCCCCGTGTCTGTCCCCCATGCATGGTATGGTTCTCAAAATAAAATCACATCACTCGAAGGATCTGTTGACATATTGATAGAACTAGATTTCGGTGCTGCATGAAGCACAATTCCTCCGACAGTTCACTAGAAGCGATTAAAGAAACGTGAAACCGAAAGATAAAACCAGTGAATATTTTCTCCTTTTATGGTAAAAAAAAATTTGAGCCTTTTGTTTTTTTGTTCTAACACTATATAATTGGAACAGTTCAACCTTTCCGGAGTAATTCAATGCTGATTTTATTGCTTTAGGGACCGACTGTCCGGGCAAATCTAATTTCTTAATTTCCTCACGTTGATTTGTTGACACGTCATTCGTTAGTGATAAAGTGTTGATTTAATTAACGGTAGATTAGTGGAGCGTTTCGTATGTGATGGGGATGGAGATAGGCTAGTCTCGGTGATTCATTTGGAGAAACGTGTCTGTAGGTAATTGGTCAATGTGTAGTGATAGTAAAGCTTCGTGTGTTTGTTGTGTTTCTGCTTTAAATGAAATAGAATCAATTTTAATTTGTTTAGCTCCCAGTAATAGAATAGAATAGTAACGTGTTTAAAACGTATCATAATAACTATAATTTTTGTCTTTGGAATTAAGATTATTGGGCGGCACGGTGGCGCAGTGGTTAGTACGTCCGCCTCACAGCAAGAAGGTCCTAGGTTCGGAGTTTGCATGTTCTTCCCGTGCTTGCGTGGGTTTCCTCCAGGTACTCTGGTTTCCTCCCACAGTCCAAAAACATGCACATTAGGCTGATTGGCTATTCCAAATCACCCCTAGGTGTGTGTGAATGGTTCTGTGAGTGTTGCCCTGCAATGGTCTGGCGAGCTGTCCAGGGTGCACTCCACCTTCGCCCAGAGTCGGCTGAGATGGGCGCCAGCCCCCCCACGACCCTAATTAGGAAAAAGCGGATTAGCAAATGAATGAATGAACCTTGCTGACCTTCACACAAGTTCTTGTAACAGAGTAAGATTTAACAGTACAGTTGCTCTGTAATTTTCCCACCTGGGTAAAGAGAATAAAAGAAGGTTGACTCGTAATAAGACGTAGCAGCTACAAACAGGTCATACATGGTCAGTCTGAGGTCAGAGTGTGTGTAGGTGCTGGGTTGGGAACTGTTCAGCAGACTCTACTCCATGTACCGTGTAGAACCGGGTGCCGGAAGACAGACATGTAGGAGAGAGAGAGGGAGAGAAGTGTGCCGATGGAGGTGCGAGGGCTGGTGTCAACTCCACACCTTCCCAAATGAGAGTAGAGGTGTGAAGCAGGATGACATCATCAGGGTCAGGACACAGAGTAGCCTTGGACCAAGACTAGATGGGTTCCTGCCATTTAGAATGGACATCGCTGCCACAGATGATCACGCCCTTAAGA
The DNA here is from genome assembly GCA_039654325.1 of Tandanus tandanus. Classification (NCBI taxonomy): domain Eukaryota; kingdom Metazoa; phylum Chordata; class Actinopteri; order Siluriformes; family Plotosidae; genus Tandanus; species Tandanus tandanus. The sequence continues at coordinate 1,330,216 of JBCNYH010000026.1, forward strand.
GTTCTGAAATGATTCAGGACTACAAGTACCATTCCAAACTATAGTGAAATTTCTGCTACATGGTTGGTATTTTTATCTGGTTTCATCCTCATGTCAACTGAGGGAGTTTTTTCCTTGCCACCGTCGCCGTGGGCTTGCTCGTTGGGAGTGTGTAGAGTGTGAAGGAAAAAATCGGGGTATCAGGCGCCACTGGGGACGCTGTGTGTTTTGGACCCATGAACTGTAGAAGGCCTGTGGCCTGCCGGTCTGAAATGTCATAATGTCATATATCTGGTCCTCCATAAATATTATGCAAATTGTTGGACTTCCCGATAACGTACTGGAATTAATTATTGATCATTAACAGCATCAACATGAACTTGAATATAGGTACAGAAATTGCAATATCTTTGGAATGAGATCATATTTCCTTTATTTAAAGACATTTGTAATCCTGAAATGGAGAACTGTCCAATGAAGTCATCTCTAATGAAAACATATTTAAATTGTTAATGATTATACCTATAGAAGAGCAATTGTATGATTTACTGTACTATTTAATTATCGAATGATTTATGTGACTATTGTATGAGTAGTTTATTCACTGAAGTGAGTGTAAGATTGTTTTACTTCGGCTGTTCCACTCTGTACAAGGACCTTGAAAAAGGAACAAAATGTCCGTCCTAAGCGATAGGGGGCGTCGAGTTCAGACCCTTCAAGGTCAACTTGATATATGATGTAATTTCTCGGAAAAAGCCATAGTTAACAAGGGGGGTCTAAAGAGGGACTAATCAGAGTGGAACGGGCACTATATAAATCAATGCAGAGCCGGTAGACGGGGTCCGAGGTTCTTTCTCAGAACAGCTTCTTTTGTGTGAATGATCGTATCATTTTCTTTTCCTAAAGGCTAAATACTGTAAACACCTGAAAAATTAATTTGGATCTCTTGCGTCGTGAACTAGACATTTTTTGCCACAAAAAGGGTTTATAGAGAAACACATAAATTCTTTATCAAATTTGTTTACACTATATAAATCTGCTTTGCGACAATGTCAACTATAAAAAAAGCGCTATACAAATAAAACTGAAGCAAATTAAATTCAAGAGATTTTCTCATTTCTGATTGGTGGAAAGCCATTGAATTATTCTCGGTATTGCATCATTGCCATGAGATAACTGAATTAACTGAAATAATTGAATTGCAATGTTGCCAGCGGATAAATGTTAAATGATTATTCCGCGACTGGAACACGCAGCATAGCAACGTGACGGTCTACACTGAAAATATTTTGAATTAATTATAATAATAATTCAGCTTTAGCATGATAGATTATTCAGTCTCGTGGGTGTTATCTACCTTCGGCCATGGCTCAAATAATTCTTCATGTCATACTTCGCGTCATTCAATAACTGACCGTTATACACTCAAGATAATGTATGTATGACGGATGAACATTTATGGTTTACCATTGTCACTGATACGGAATCCCTAAAAATTAGACAAAATGCCATCCCAAGACATGTAAGAATAGCTACACAATATGGCCGGACTTACTCACTCACTCATTAGCTAAACCGCTAAATCCCATTAGGGTCGGCTGGAGCCTATCTCCGCCAACACTGGGAATGGTTGTGTGTGTGTTGGCCCTGTGATTGCCTGGTGAGCTGTCCAGGGTGTACCCCGCCCTCGACCAGAATCGGCTGAGATGGGTGTCAGCCTCCCCGCGACCCTAAATAGGATGAAGCGGCTTAGAAAATGAATGAAATGAGTTTACTACCTCAACGTTTCGTCTCAGAGAAAAATCAGCGACATCCACCACGCCTTCAGTGAATAATGGTTAGCTATTCATTTTGTGAATAAGTCTCAACTCATAAGGGCCAAAAAATCCTTGGCGGACTCCATAACCGTGTTTTGAATCTGAGATTTCAACCTGATTGCTCAAACAGTGATGTAAGTAATCCGTTTGGAGGAAATGCTCTTATCTTATTCCATCAATAATTTATTGGTATTTGATTGTCTGACTTCAATACTCATGTGACCTGAGCGTTGGTCCGTGCCGTGACCCCACTGATGTCATTCTTCTTCAGCAGACATCACACTTCTGCTCTAAGGTGTACAAATGGCACCAGTCTACACTCTTACACACTTATCTCACACTTTCTGTTACTTTAGTATCTTCACTGGGACAGAACGCGAAGCAGAATCGGTGGTACTGTTCCCACCGCAACACCTAAACACTCACTCGGACCTGGACACAAACACTGGCCTCATACTGACCTCCTCTTCTAATCTGTACACACTAACAAGTACTGACCCTATACATAATTCCATTTCATGATCACTGATGATATAGAGGACAAAAAAAATGGTTTGTTTATGGACTTTATATTAGCAGTAATTTGTAAATGCAGCTTATTACTCATTAAATCATGAATAAATGCTGCTTGTTTGGTTGTTGTGGCTCTATTTATAATCTCTCAGACCACTACTTGCTTCCAAAATGCCTCAGACATTATCGTTCTGCATTCTTCAGACTTCGAGGTATGATCTGGTGATTTACCTGCGGTTTATGTTTTGGGTTGTTTGTTGGCAGGATTATGCAAAATGTTATGTGCGGATTTTCCTGAAATTTCTACCTGAGGTGGGGCTTCGGACAAGGAAGACTGCATTACATTCTGGAGATGATCCGCATCAAATTCTGAGTATTTTGAATTTTTTAAAAAGTATTCTTTAATATTGTGAGACAGGACGATTTTTGGCATTTTGGTTCATATGGGGATTGCTTGGCTTGGTGGGGGCTTGCGCTCTCCAAGTGCTCTTGTTTGTAAACAGCTTACTAACGGACCTTAATACTAATATGTCATTCATTTTCTAAGATGCCTAATGCCGTTAGGGTCGCGGGGAGGCTGGTGCCCATCTCAGCCGACTCTAGGCGAGGGCGGGGTACACCCTGGACAGCTCGCCAGACCATTGCAGGGCCAACACACACACAACGATTCACACTCACACCTAGGGGCAATTTGGAACAGCAAATTAGCCTAATGTGCATGTTTTTGGACCGTAGGAGGAAACCGAAGTACCTGGAGGAAACCAACTCAAGCTTGGGGGGGAACATATGCAAACTCCACACAGAAACGTCTAAGACCTGGATTTGAACCCAGGACCTTCTTGCTGTGATGTGCCTTTTTCAAGATATTATCATTATGCATTAAGAAAAAAATAAAATGCAATAACCAAACATGCAATAAAGTCTCTGTGATGTCCGCACGCTCGTGCTCCTAGCCACGGATGGCTGTGGCACCATTGGGATTCGAACTCACCATCTCCCGATGACAAGGTAGACATATTTTTGTTGTGCCACTCGGGAGCTTCTAGTTCGTTATCACCTTGAGAATAGGTCAGTATGAGGTCAGAGTTTGAGAGGCGCTGGAGTGTGAACATTTCTGCAGCCTCAGGGGTGAGAGAAGTGTGCCTATGAAGGTGTGAGGACTGGTGTCACTCCTACACCTCCCCAAATGAAAGCTGAGGTGTGAGGCCTGGAGGAATGACATCAGTATGGACACTGTGACCCTGAGGTCAATGGGAATCAGGATAGAACTGACGAAGATAGATACTATGATGGATATGAGTCTTGGTAGAGACAATTAGGGGTTTATTAAACCAAAACTGGAGTAAGCACACGGTGTTGAGAATGGCGCACCTTTAAAACAGATGTCCGCCATCTCTGATCTGATCACAGGTGAGTGCAAGAGCTCATGAGCGCCCCCTGGATTCCCAGCATACTTACGTTTAGTCTGCATCTACCGTCATGTTCTTTATCTCTGAATATTACTTTAATAGCATAACACATTCGCACACACGAAACTTAGTGATGCAGGAGAGGCGGTGCTAAGGTCTGTTGGTGGCCCATCCCCAATTTGAACACCTTGAGCTTGAAGAACTCGATGTGTGGTTTCAGTAAGACGGAGATATGGCGCACACAGCTGGAAGTTCATTGGAAGTGCTGAGGGAAATGTTATTGGATCGGTTGATCTCGTTGTGTGGTGATGTCGGGTGTTCGGCCCGTTCCCCTGACCCCGCCCCTTCTGATTTATTTCTGTGGTGCTACCTTAAATCACGAGTGTATACTCATCCACCTCGAACCCTTGAAGCCCTTAAGGTTGCTATTCAGCAGGAGAACTCCGCAGGTCCACCCGACACGACCCGTCGACCCGTCCCACGGCAGGCTTCAGAAATCACCTCCAAGCGTGTATAGATGATGTCGGCCATCATTTGGAGGAGGATCATCTTTAAAAGCTAATTAATTAAAAACTGTACTGAATTAAGTTTCATGTGCTCATAACCAAATTAGGAGAAATGTGGGGAAACATTCTATAAAAATAACCCCAGCATACGAGTTGTTTCTGTATACGTACTGAATATTTCTCAGGTCGGTCTGAGGTCAGTGTTGTTGCTCAGGTCAGTGTGTGAAGGTGATGGTTTGGGAACAGTCCTCCAGACTCCAGTGTGACTCTGGAAGGGTGAGAGAGGTGTGTATAAAGGGCTGGTGTGAAGGCTGGTGTCGGTTTTGCACCTCTCCAAATGAGGCAGGTGACAAGGAATGACATCAGTGAACATGGAGAACTTAAGATCATACAGGAATCCTAGGTTAACTCCCCACTGAATCTGATGACTCCACCGGCTCATTGATCATTTCATTACAATAATATACACACTTTATTTTGTTTTGTTTGATTCTTTGGACCAATAGAAAACCTTATCTCCAGTTTTGATGTAACGGGTCTGTTTTTTGAAATTGAGCCCCTTTCGAACCTTTGCCTCCGCCATGGTTGTCAGATCGGTTTGTTTGTCTGGCTATAAGCAGGATTGTGAAAAGCCTACTCACCCGATATCCATGTAACTTGGTGGAACGGTGTGGCATTGACTAAGGAAGGATCCATAAAATTTTAGAACAGATCCGAGTCACGGTGCGGATCCAGTGATTGATTTTTACTTTGGTAACATTGAAAGATAGCATGTCCGCCTCACAACAAGAAGGCCTTGGTTCGATTCCCGGGCTCGGGCGTTTCTGTGTGGCGTTTGCATGTTCTCCCCGTGCTTTCCTACGGGTACTCCGTTTTCCTCCCACAGTCCAAAAACATGCACATTGGGCTAAATGGGTGTTCCAGATTGCCCCTAGGTGTGCGTGTAATTGTGAATGGTTGTGTATATGTTGCCCTGCGATGGTCTGGTGAGCTGTTCAGGGTGTATCCCTCCTTCACCCAGAGTGGGCTGAGATAAGCGCCAGCCTCGACGCTAAATAGTAGAATTAATCAGTTTGGAAAATGAGCAAGTGACTATGAACAAGCTGTTTTGGTGGTTGTGGGTCAGTATGAGGTCAGTGTCGGTGTGTAGGTGCTCGGGTGGGAACGGAACGCCGGACTCTGCTCCAGGAGAGGGAGAGTGGAGGAGTTGGAAGCGTGATAGAAGTGTGCTGATGGAGGTGTGAGACCTGGTGCCGTTCCTACACTTTTCTTAAAGAGAGTAGAAGTGTGAGGCGTGGTGAAGAGGAGTCACATCATCAGGGTCATGGAGTAACCCTGAAAACTCTGACCCTGAGGTCATGTGGGTAATTATCTTATTTTGCGATTTTTTGTTGTTGTAAAGGAATATCGGAACAGTTTGTAATCGTCATACCATCGCAGGACAAATACACACACACACACACACACACACACACACACCCAGTAATTTGAAAATGCCCTCGCCGAGTTCAGGGCTCGAACCCTTGACCTTCTTGTAGTGTGATGGACGTACGAACCACTACGCCACTGTACCACCCTTATGGTTTTATTTTTTTGGATAATAAGATCATAAGTTCAGACCTGCGAGCTTCCTAAAGTTCCATGAAAGCAGTAACAACATCCACCACCGTGATGCTGCCATATTGGATAAAACGCGAATGCTCAGTGTTTCGTTCAGGTCGGAGGTAAAACCTCCAAGGTGCTGATGTGGGAATCTCGATTCAGACCTGAGGCTGGAGTGTGTCTCTCAACACGTCCCCTCTCATTTGGGGAGGTGCAGGAGCAATGGCAGTAACATCACACCTCCAGAGGCACACTCCTCTCACCCTCTCAACTCCACTGCTCTCTCTGCTGACACCTCCGTCCCTGTGTCTGAGTTCAGGAACGTTATTCCCACAGCAGCACCTTCAATACCTTCAAAACCTTCAATATCTTCAAAACCTTCAATACCTTCAGTACCTTCAGTACCTTCAATACCTCTGGTCCAAAAAATACAGTTCCCATTGAATTCATTTTAACCTTTTCAGTTCTTACTTTAAACAAATTTAAAAAAGTAAAAAGTCAGCGGTGTGCATTCGCTGTATCACCCCAAATCACCACCTGTATCACCCCAAATCACTGCCTGTATCACCGCCTGTATCACCCCAAATCACCGCCTGTATCACCACAAATCATCGCTTATATCACCGCCTGTATCACCGTAAATAACCGCCTGTATCACTGCAAATCACCGCAAATCACCGCCTGTATCACCGCAAATCACCACCTGTATTATCGCAAATCACCGCCTGTATCACCGCAAATCACCGCCTGTATTACCGCAAATTACCGCCTGTATCACCACAAATCACTGCATGTGTCACCGCAAATCACCGCCTGTATCACCGCAAATCACCGCCTGTATTACCGTAAATAACCACCTGTATCACCGTAAATAACTGCCTGTATCACCGCAAATCACCGCCTGTATCACCGCAAATCACTGCATGTATCACCGCAAATAACCACCTGTATCACCGCAAATCACCGCCTGTATTACCGCAAATCACCGCCTGTATCACCGCAAATCACCGCCTGCATCACCACAAATCACTGCATGTATCACCGCAAATCACTACCTGTATCACCGCAAATCACCGCCTGTATCACCACAAATCACCGCCTGTATCTCCGTAAATAACCGCCTGTATCACCGTAAATAACCACCTGTATCACCGTAAATAACTGCCTGTATCACCGCAAATCACCGCCTGTATCACCGCAAATCACTGCATGTATCACCGCAAATAA
>JBCNYH010000026.1:1337368-1349569 GCA_039654325.1 Tandanus tandanus
ATCACCGCCTGTATTACCGTAAATAACCACCTGTATCACCGTAAATAACTGCCTGTATCACCGCAAATCACCGCCTGCATCACCACAAATCACTGCATGTATCACCGCAATTCACTGCCTGTATCACCGTAAATCACCGCCTGTATCACCGTAAATAACCGCCTGTATCATCGCAAATCACAGCCTGTATCACCCCAAATCACCGCCTGTATCACCACAAATCATCGCCTATATCACCGTAAATCACCGCCTGTATCACTGCAAATCACCGCAAATCACCGCCTGTATCACCGCCTGTATCACCCCAAATCACCGCCTGTATCACCCCAAATCACCGCCTGTATCACCACAAATCATCGCCTGTATCACCGTAAATAACCGCCTGTATCACTGCAAATCACCGCAAATCACCGCCTGTATCACTGCAAATCACCACCTGTATCATCGCAAATCACCACCTGTATCACCGCAAATCACCGCCTGTATCACCACAAATCACCGCCTGTATCACCGTAAATAACCGCCTGTATTACCGTAAATAACTGCCTGTATCACCGCAAATCACCGCCTGTATCACCGCAAATCACTGCATGTATCACCGCAAATAACCACCTGTATCACCGCAAATCACCGCCTGTATCACCGTAAATAACCGCCTGTATCACCACAAATCACTGCATGTATCACCGCAAATAACCGCCTGTATCACCACAAATAACCGCCTGTATCACCACAAATCACCGCCTGTATCACCGTAAATAACCGCCTGTATCACCACAAATAACCACCTGTATCACCGCAAATCACTGCCTGTATTACCGCAAATAACCGCCTGTATCACCACAAATCACCGCCTGTATCACCACAAATCACTGCATGTATCACCGCAAATCACCGCCTGTATCACCGTAAATCACCGCCTGTATCATCGCAAATCACAGCCTGTATCACCACAAACAGAGGCCATACCCAATACTGACTGCTGTGACTTTTATTTTGGCAGGTGCCATTTTGGGTACCAGAAAAAAATTATGTCAAAAATTATGGTATCCAAGTTTTTAATGACTGTCAGTGTAGATAAAGTGAAGAGACAGCGTTATAAAGTGACTTTGGATGGAAAGAAATAAAAAAGTTCATAAAGAAATTGAGATAGAAATAAAGAAAAGAAAATGTCACAATAAATAAATAAATAAATAAACAGATAGATAGATAGATAGGTGTGTGTGCGTGTGTCTGTGTGTGTGTGTGTGTGTGTGTGTGTAATTAAATTAATACCGTGAATAATTTTTAAAATTCACAACAGCACCCTCTAGAGACAGGGGAGTGTAAATACTGAGGTGATTTGGGTTACAGTGTGATCCTCAAAACAACATGGACTTTGAGCAGAACACACACACACACACACACACACACACAACTAGTGTTTGTTATTTCCAGATGATCAAGAATCCTGGTGGAATTTAGGAAATTCCAGGGATTTTATTCTCTATAGATGGTGATGGGTTACACTTCACTCTTTAACATTCTGAAGTTCACCTCACGTTTATTCTGATAGAGGAAGCAGGGGTGCATTTTAATCTCATTACTGCACTGGCGACATGTGAGAAGAGATTTGATGAGATTAAGCTCAAGTCTAAATCAGCCTAAACATGCAGTCTCTCTCTCTCTCTCTCTCTCTCTCTCTCTCTCTCTCTCTCTCTCTCTCTCTGTCTCATACACACAATCGCAGTAACACTTTAGCAAAACATCACATCCTTGACACACCATCACTCTGTACCCGCGTAACGGTAAGTAACCACGGTGTGTGTGTGTGTGAGAGAGAGAGAGAGAGAGAGAGAGAGGAAGATGGAGAAGTGATGTCTAATTTGCCAGTAAAAATTGATCACTAATGAAGCGATATTGATTATTTTTCAATCAATTTTAGGTAAAGAAAATATTGTATATATCTAAATACTATCTCGGCCAACACTGGGCGAGGGTGGGGTACACCCTGAACAGCTCATCAGACCATCACAGGGCAACACACACAATCATGCACAGGGTCAGTTTGGAACAGCAGGTTAGCCTAAAGTGCATGTTTTTGGACTGTGGGAGTAAACCGGAGTACCCGGAGGAAACCCATGCAAGCACAGATAGAACATGCAAACTCCATACAGAAAGAAGCCCGGGAATCGAACCCAAGATCTTCTTGCTGTGAGGCGGACAGGCTAACCACCACATGACGCCACCAGAACGTGAAAACCGGCAGTGTTGTTATACCCCTGTGGGAGTATTTTGTTGTGGCTGGTGGCTTTTACGGTTGTTACACTTTTTCTCAGGTATGAGTATAGCCTGGCTCCTCTTGCCAAACTAGCCACAATTCTCCATGCTACCTCCATGTGTCCACTGACCATGAGAGCTGGGCTGTACTGTGGTAAATTTGGTTCCAGCTTTCCAGCTGAGCCGGGACATAAAAGGGTAATAAAGTATAATAGAGGTAATAGATTAATAATTAATGTCCTGATACTGGGTCTGGTTGGAATACAGTTACACATTCTTATCTCCTAAAGTCTTGTTTTCTGGTACATTAATGGCTGGAGAATGTAGATAGTTTTATTAGACAGTAATTTAATGTAAAATAAAATGAAGTGCTTCCTTCAAAGCGCTATGTGAGCATCTTGTCAGGGAAAATGTAATAAAATTATAAATATAAGGAATAAGTAATAAACTAGAGGGACATTCAGAGTGTAAGGTATCTCCACCGTGCACAAATGGATTATTATAACTTGGCATACTTGTAATGAAATGTCTCCCCCTAGTGGATGTCGTGTGAACATTTTGCCCCATGTTAATTAATATAGGGAATTTTCAGGATTTCACGATTTTTTTTCAACATGATCCCTTGCATGGATCACCTCCGAAATGTAATGGGTTCTTTCCAGGCCCAGGCCCCACCCCTCCACCAAGTTTGGTGAAAATCAGTTCAGTAGTTTTTGTGTTATCCTGCTAACAAACAAACAAACAAACCAACAGAGGCTGGCAAATACATAACTTCCCCTGAATGAATGAATGAATGAATGAGTGTTGTTAGGAGTATTACTTGTATTAGAAGTATTAGTGGTTGTTGTAGTTGTAGTGTCAGGAGTGGTAATGTTTGCCTAATTTGTCCCTTTGTGTAATATTACCTCAAAATATGCACATATGCAACAATGGAGGAAATAAGGGGGGGGGGGGGGGACTCCCAGGCACACAGTGTTTCTTCACTAGTCCACTTTTTTAAGTAATTAGTAGCTTCATAATATTAATGTAAATTAATCCTTTTTTTTTTCTCAGTCATGATGCGATCAACGCCGTCCTACTTTCAGCAGCCTTGAGTTTACTATGGGGCAACCAAAGCCAGTTTCGGGGTGAGTAATGGGTGAATCTTTAACCTACCTCTCTATCTTTCTGTGTGTGTGTGTTTAAACTCAGTGTTTAGACAGGGAATGGACAGAAGAGTTACAAATAGGGACATCAGGAAGAACACACAGAAGCACACACACACACACACACACACACACACACACACACGCACACACACACACACACACGCACACGCACATGAAAGGGCAGATGAGAAACTGATTGTCAGCTTAGCGGTAACTGCAGCTTCTATTTTGAATTTATTTATTTTACTTTAACAGATTGTGAGCTGATCGCTTCTAAAGCATAGTGCACCAGCATTCGGAGCGATGGCCACAGCCGCAGTGGAGTCGATGGGCTTCTTCTTGGGCATCCTGGGTATGATTGGGAACTTGGTGGCCACCTTGTTGCCCTACTGGGAAATCTCAGCCCACATCGGCCCCAACATCGTCACGGCCGTGACAAACATGAAGGGCCTGTGGATGGCGTGCGTCCATCAGAGCACCGGAGCCTTCCAGTGCGAGACCTACAGCACCATCCTCGGCCTATCCACCGACCTACAGGTGGCCCGGGCCATGATGGTCATCTCCGTTATCTCATCTGTCCTAGCCTGTGCCTTGTCCAGCATTGGGATGCAATGCACCGTGTGCATGGACGGCACCTCAGCGAAGGCAAAAGTAGCCGGAGCCGGAGGATGCCTCTTTTTAGCAGCCGGTCTTCTGTCGCTCATTCCTGTTTGCTGGAAGACCCACGAGGTAGTGCAGACCTTCTACCAGTTCAACCTACCTGACAGTATGAAGTTCGAGATCGGAGACTGTCTGTATATCGGAATTGCCTCGTCTCTGATGTCTCTGCTAGGCGGAGGGCTGCTAAGCGTGTCCTGCCGCAACGATCTCGATTCGCGGCGAGGGTTCAGACGCCACGGCGGGGGTTACCCCTACCCAGAACGCATGGGGCCACATGGCACAGGCCGTGGAGCCTCACATTCCGTGCCATTCCACCCTTCAGCTACTCTGCAGAGCGCAATTAACATGAATCCCACCAACAGGAACCAGACCATGGTCAGTCAGGTCAGTAGCAGTAGTCATTCCACCGCCGGCGTCAGAGACTCCAGGGCGGCGGCACACCAGAAAACAACAGCCAGCTATGATGTTACCGGGTACGTCTGAAGATTTTGCTGTTTCTCACCATGGACGTTTTATCCGAACTCTTGAAATTGAACCTGTTGGTGACATTTTTTAACAAAGGTGCTGGTATAAATGTATAAATACTCATATTATGTTCAAAAAGGACATTTTGTAAAGTATTTTTTTTTCCCTGCAGAGAGAATGATTTATAAAACCTGAATTAGAGAAAGTCTGGAAGAGAAACAAATCAATACCCGGTCAATCGACCTGCACAGTTGCCTTGCAAAAGCGATACGAGTCCTCTGTGTAAACATGGAGAGCTAATATTTCACAGTGACGGTTTCGTAGGAGTGAAGATCAAACGATGAACTCTTGCGGTTTTATTCATTTTGTCTGGATTCGTATTTGACGGTATTTGATATGTTTGTGCTGAAAATTACAAAAAAATATATATATAAATAACGAATGTTAAATATAAAAGAATTGAGAAACACGTGTGTGTGTGTGTGTGTGTGTGTGTGTGTGTGTGTGTGTGTGTGTGAAGCACGGCCGAGGGGTGGTTTTTATTTTGTCTTTTTTGTGCGTATTTTTGTTTTAACTTTAAAATGTTGGTACGGTGCTACAGTCATATTTTAAGTTAACTGACTTTAATCATTTGAGCTGAGCTCAGTTAATTCATCCTTTCATTCATTTTCTAAGCCACTTAATCCTAATTAGGGTCGCGGGGGGGCTGGCGCCCATCTCGGCCGACTCCAGGCGAGGGCGGGGTACACCCTGGACAGCTCAGCTGAGCTAAGTTGAACATGTCTTTTCAAGTACTCTCTCACTCTCTCACTCATTTGCCAAACTGCGTCATCCTACTAGAGTCGCGGGGAGACTGGATCCCTGGATCCTCAGCCAACATTGGGCAACGACAGGGTCTTTGGATTGTGGGAGGAAACCGGATTACCTGGAGGGAAACCCACACAAGCACAGGGAGAACATGCAAACTCCACACAGAAACTCCCCAGGCATGGGACTCAAACCCAGGACCGGAGTAACCGGAGGAAACCCACACAAGCATGGGGAGAACATGCAGAATGGACTAAAATGTCGGAGCAAAAAAATTTCCTCACAATGTTAAAGAATTCTTTAAAAAAATCCGGGGGGTTCACCCTGAACAGCTCACCAGACTATCACAGGGCAACACACACACACGACCATTCACACTCACACCTAGGGGCAATTTGAAACAGCCCATGTGCATGCCTTTGGACTGTAGGAGGAAACCGGGGTACCCAGAGAAAGCCCATGCAAGCACAAGGAGAACATGCAAACTCCACATAGAAACGCCCGAGCTTGAGACTCGAACCCAGGACCCTGTGCCAAACTTCCCAACGATTAAAAGAGAAATCCATTAGTACACGGCACGAGGAAGGAAACTATTAGTGGAGCTGGAAATTAAATAGAGCACCTGTATTCAGGCTTGTTGTATATGGTATACACACAGGACAGGCACTGCTGAAGTAGCACAAGTGAACTTGGTGCTCTTGGTAAGATCAGGTTCCTGGCCGAGTCTACAGTGGTGTTATGGCGACCTCTGCTGGTAAAATCCCGAATAGCACCTCCGAATGAAATGGGGAATCAGGAGGTTCTGTGATTTAATTGTCGATTTATTTTTTTTAAAACTGTACAGCTCTCTTCATTCATTCATTTTCTAAGCCGCTTAATCCTAATTAGGGTCGCAGGGAGACTGGCGCCCATCTCAGCCGACTCTGGGCGAGGGCGGGGTGCACCCTGGACAGCTCACCAGGCCATCGCAGGGCCAACACTCACACAACCATCCACACTCACACTCACAGTGACAGATAGGGGTGATTTGGAACAGCCAGTTAGCCAACTGTGGATGTTTTTGGACTGTGGGAGGAAACCGGAGTACCCGGAGGAAACCCACGCAGGCATGGGGAGAACATGCAAACTCCACACAGAAACACCCGAGCTGGGAATCGAACCCGGGCTCTTCTTGCTGTGAGGCGGACGTGTACAGCTCTCTCACTGGGTAAAACACAGATACCATACACACCCAGTGTGATCCTACATTTTCTTATGAATCGTGATTTTCTTTTTTTCTGCCAACACAAGTCAACAGTTGATCCAACCGCCATATCGGATATTTAGTAAAGGTTGAAACATTTTTGTTTACACAGACCACACCTTTTGTCCAATCCTAACCAAATTTGGCACAGATGATATTCAAGGCCTCACGGAATCCTCCAAAAAGATCTGCTCCATTTTCAAACCCTTTTTTTTTAACAATCAAATTCAATAGTGATGCTGCCAAACAGGAAGTGAGCTCATATCTCAGCCTATCTTTGGTCAACTGGCAGGAATGGCGTGGTGGTGTAGCGATTAGCACATCCACTTCACAGCAAGAAGGTCCTGGGTTCGGCGAGGGCGTTTCTGTGCGGCGTTTGCATGTTCTCCCTGTGTTTGCATGGGTTTTCTCTGAGTACTCTGGTTTTCTCCCACAGCCCAAAGACACATTAGGCAAATTGGCTGCTCCAAACTGCCCCAGGTGCGAGGGTTTGTGAATGGCTGTGCATGTGTTGGACCTGTTACGGACTGGTGACCTGTTCAGGGTGTACCCCACCTTCTACAGTCTGCTGAGATAGGCTCCAGCCTCCCTGTGGCCCCAATAGTACTAAGTGGTTCAGACACTTAATTGAGTGAATGGTTTAAGGTTTCAGGGTAACTTTACCACTCTGGGCTTCTTGGCTCCCAAATTGCTGCTTGCAGGTATAGTTTGAAATAATTCGAAGGACTCGGGTACAAGTTATTGTGTATGTAGGGAACATTTTTTGATGTTTTTTTTTTTTTTTTTGGAGAAAATTTTTATGGACAGTTTTGGTGGGCGTCTCCAGTGTTCGTGCTTTGTAACAGTCAGAGAGGAAGTTGTAACTTTAAGCTCAGTAACATTACGCCGTTTTTTTTTTGTACAATTACGTTATATTTGTAACTTTTTACAGGGTAAGCAATGACAGGATTTAATCTGTTTTGCAGACATGAAAAGCAATAATTCTTTAATAAATGCAAAAAAGTAACTGTAAGAACTTTAGTGTGGAATAAGAGGAATAGAACTCTGATGTCATGTTTTATTCCTTCGATAAATTACAGTCTCATCTTTTCACTATGAGGAGCAGGTTTTTGTTGTGCTGTCGCTTTCTGATGCATCCTCAGTCTATGCGTCTCTCCTGTCTCGGGCAAACTCGATGACAAGTGGTTTGTCCTGCAGCCTGTAGCCGTTGACGGTGTCCAACGCTGCTTGTGCAGTCTCTATATCTGTAAAGCAACAGGTCGACACTCATTCGTTAATGAAGCTATCAGTTAAAGATGTACAAAAGCGTTGGAGGATTAAAATGTACGACCATAATGTTCGCAAGTTCTCCCACACAACTCCTCTGCTATGCTCTATTGGCTTCCTGTAGCTGTTCGCATTAGATTCAAAACATTAATGCTTGCCTACAAAGCCAAAAATGGACCTGCACCCTCCTACCGCAAAGAACTTATCACAGCCCGCACTGCCCCGTGTTCTCTCTGATCTCTAGCACTGCTAAACTGGTCCCTCCTTCTACCAAGGGACAAGGAAAACATGCATCTAGACTCTTCTCTGTTCTGGCACCAAGGTGGTGGAATGAACCTCCTCTAGATGTCCGGACAGCTGAGTCACTGGGTGTCTTCAAACAACGGCTGAAAACCTACCTTTTTTTTTCTGAAGTACTCGTATTAGCACAATGTCTCACACACACACACACACACACACACACACACACACACACACACACACACACACACACACACACACACACACACCCACTGAGCTTCGACTGATGTTATACTTAATCTATATCCTAGTGAACCAATATAAGAATGTATTCACTGATAGTGAAAGCACTTCGGTAAGTTGCTCTGGATAAGGGCGTCTACTATAAACGTAAATGTAAATAATGCATCCTGTTTCCTACCAGGGAAGGTGATGAAGGCTTGGCCCCTCAGCCTGCCTGTCAGGAGACGATACACGACCGGGTTTGTGTCGTCTTTCTGAAACCGCGAGAAAAGAGCCACCAGCTGAGCCAAGGAGGCTCGAGGACTCATATTCTTCACACACAGCACCTACGCAGAAAACACACGCAACACGTTATAGCACACACACACACACACACACAAAAAAGCCTTCAAACCCTTTATTATCTTTTTTTTTACGTGTTTAAAAAAGTGTCTGCTTTAACTACTGCATGTCCCAAAAAACCTGCAATATGCAATTAAGCACTCATATTTTATTAGCATACACCACCCAGGAATGGTGAGCTCTGATTGGTTCTCTACCTGGAGATTAATTAACAGTTATTACACAACCTCTGATCGTATATGAGCTCATAGCAACACGAGGTATTAGCTGAACAGGCTATTAGTCATATTGGATCAGAGAGAGTGGGATAACTGTTAATCAATCCCCAGATAGAGAACCAATCAGAGCTCACCGTTCCTGGGTAGAATTCACACTCAACGAGCACTAAAAAGAATTATAACTGAAAATAAAACTGGAAATCCCTAACTACTCTGTTTAGTGCCTCTATACCGGAAACCTACATGCGATGGATCTCCACGCTGATAATTCCGAAAGCGTGAGATTCCCCTGATTCCATCCTCCGCCTCTCGGTTGTTCCTGATCTCCTCGTCGGAAATTCCCTCTACTTTACCGCTGATGGTCACCGGACCGCTCTGGCCCTGACCGCAACATGAGCTCACACGTCCGATGGGCTGGTCGACCGTCAGTTTCTGCGCAACAGAAGACGATTCTCGATTCTGAGGCTGTTTCGTGGATTCTGTCCTTAATGATGATTGGCTGTTACAGTCGTCGGGGGCGTGCGACTGATCAGAATCTGGGTCAGGACGCGGCGTTTGGATGTGCTCAGAATCTGTCCGGGATGAGGACTGTGTGTCGCTCTCCGAGTCTTTCTGATGATCCTTCAGCAAATCTCTGTACAATGAATCCATTCGGTTGGAAAAGGTCGCCCTCTGCTGGCCATTCTCGGAATCTCCCTCTATGAGGAAAGACGGGGTGAAAGATAAGCAATATCACGTATTATACAGAAATCATAATCATCAGAACATCGTGAGTTTGTCAGGACATGTGTGAGGCATAGCACGGAAGATAAAAATGGGATAAAAATTAGATTTTATTATTTCTTTATTTAATATTTTCACCACCACACAATCAGGTCAGTTGAACTCCACACCTTCCAAGCAGAGCGGAGCGCTGTGTAGCTAACGGCGTCATGTTATTCTAATTCGGTGTGGCTAGAGTAGTGGTTAACAGTTCGCCCCGCAGCACGAAGGTCTTGGGTACGAGTCCCAGGCTTGGTGAGGACGTTCTGTGTGGAGCTTGCGTGCTCTCCAAGTGCGTGTGTGGGTTCCTCCATGAATTGTGCTCCCTGTGCTTGCATGGGTTTCCTCTGGGTACTCTGGTTTCCTCCCACAATTCAAAGCACATTAGGCTGACTGTCAGTTCCAATTTGCCCCTGGGTGTGAGTGTGAGAGTGAATGGTTGTGTGTGTATTGCCCTGTAAAGGACTGGCGAATTATTCAGGGTGTAACCCCCCTCACCCAAAGTTGACGAAGATTTGGACTGTGGGAGGAAACCGGATTACCTGGAAGAAACCTAGGCAAGCGCGAGGAGAACGTGTAAACTCCACACAGCAGTCGTCGGGCCCGGGATTTGAACCGAGGACCGTCTTGCCGCGAGGCGGATGTGCTAACCACTACGCACTACTGGGTAGACAAACTTCTTTTCTACCTTGATGGTAGAGGGCAGTAAGGAAGCTGGAGCGGTCAGTGCCGTGAAATAAAGCCTTCTCGATCTCCATCTCTCTCCGCGTGAGGGCTCGGCTGCCTGAGAAGCGCTGGGGCCGGGACAGTAACTCCGCCCTCGCCGACATCTTATCCCAAATGACCTGCAGGCGCTCGTTCCGCGCTTCAGGAGCTGCGCTCACACCACGATTCTGAAAAACAAACCGTTTTTAATTCCTTACCTGCTTTAATATCTCGTTCAGAACGGAGCTCGCATGCACGCACAGAGAGTTGCTATAGCTGTTAGCCACGGACTCGTTAACCAATGACTTATTGTAGCTTTCGATTTTTAAAGTAGTTAACTTTTAAAGTTCGTAGTAATTTTTATAAACACTTTATTATCTCCCATTATTGTGTATTGTTAATTAAACTCATTATTAGCTTTATAAACTAGAAATGTATTCAGAGAGTGCAGACCTCCTCCAGGGTAGTGTAATCTCTACACTTTTTAATCCAGGCTCTAATGAAGGATGATGTAGAATTTTGGTGCCCCCTTGTGGCCTGTTCTGCAATTATTTTTATGCTGTGTATTTTTTTCTCCCGGCGCATTGTGGGTGATTTCTGCCTCCTTTCCCAATCGCGCAATGTTAAAAAAATCCTTCAAAAGTGTCCTGGATCAAAATTTAATCAGTTCTTTGATGGCCCAAGACCCAAATCTGCTGAAAATCTTGTGGGGAATCCATCCATTAGTTTTCGAGTTATCGTAGTCACCAAGTGGGGAGGTAATCATAATACTCTATAGTGTGTACATATAGCACTATATAATTACAATATAATCACTCATCACTCATTTGCCAAAATACTTAATCTTACTACGGTTGCGGGGAGGCTGGTGCCTATCTCAGCCGCCTCTGAGTGAAGCCGGGGTACACCCTGAACAGCTGGCCAGACCATCGCAGGGCAACACATACAAACCTTCTCACTCGCACTCACACCAAGGAGCAAATTAGAACAGCCAGTTAGCCTGGTGTGCATGTGCGGAGTACTCGGAGGAAACCCATGCAAGCACCGCGAGGACATGCTGAACTCCATGTTCGAGACCGGGACCTTCTTGCTAACCACTACGCCACCGTGCCGCCTTATAAAATATCAATAAATGCAATTACTGTCTTTTTATTTACTACTACAGTACGTTTATCAGGTCTACATCCAGACTGCACTCTGTAGCTACACGTTTCTGAAGGTTAACCCAGGAGTGTTGATTCCTCTCTAACATGACAAGCTGCGATGATGTCATCGTCATCGATTCAAGCCAAGAGCCTCGGCTGTTAATAACTTGTTTTCCTGGATTTATTATTATTGTTTTTTTTTTTATATTCACGCAACTATAACCAAGTAAAACGTATCATGTGTCATTCTATAATGAGTACAACTTGGTCATGTTGGCAAAATGCTGTGACATACGACGAATAAAACCCTTCAGTGGAAACCGCCCTCTACTTTCAACACATCGAACCACGCCATTGTATGGGTGTGCTTTTTCCCTAAAGCGGAACAGCACGCTGAGTTTCTTATTATGACTTGGACGAAGATCAGACCACATTCGTAGGGCTGATTAATGCAGGGAGTTCCATGAGGTACACAAACCGTTTTCATGGATCTGTTGTAAGCTGTTAATTAAATATACGTTCGTTATTGTTATTTAAACACGACCTGTTCATTTTAAATCGGTTTTTAGGCTGTAAACTGGGTGACGTGACTGGACCGGGATGAAACACGTCAACGCCAGTTTCATTCATTCATTCATTTTCTAAGCCGCTTAATCCTAATTAGGGTCGCGGGGAGGCTGACGCCCATCTCAGCCGAC
>JBCNYH010000026.1:1403150-1417833 GCA_039654325.1 Tandanus tandanus
ACTTGTGTAGCTGTAGCACCAACGCTCTGCTCGTGTGAATATACGAGCTGGGTGTGTGTGTGAGTGTGTGTGTGTGTGTGTGTGTGTGTGTGTGTGTGTGTGTGTGTGTGTTGCTGGGCAGGGTTCTCTCTAAACTGGGTATAAACAAGGTTACGTAACTCGGTTTGTCGTCACACCTTCTTATGAATGCTTTTCAGAGAGAGAGAGAGAGAGAGAGAGAGAGAGAGAGAGAAAGAGAGAGAGAGAGGGAGGGAGGATAAGACAGGATGGAGGACTGAAAACCTTACAGCTAAATTGTCTGGAAGAAAAGACAAAGAAACAGGGCTGAAATTAGGGAAAGGGAGAGAACTAGTTGGCAGGCAGGGGGAGTGGACACAGAGAGAGAGAGAGAGAGAGAGAGAGAGAGAGAGAGAGGAAGCAAAATAGGGGAGCAAGAGACAGGCAAAAAAAAAGAGGGGGAGGGTAAGTTGGAAGAAGAAGGAGAGATCAGCATTAGACTGGAAATGCTCCAGCTGTACGGGATTTAGACGTTCACACCCTTTAGCTCCCTCTGCTGGTGCTCCGGTGCCTTTTCACAAAAGGGTCATACGGATAGAGGTGACGAATCACGTGCGTTAGGGTCAGACACGTGGCTCAGGATTAGTATCGGATGTGAGGTCATCCTAATTCAGTCCAGTAACCGTTTTAATAAATGCTCTGAACTGGTGTGATGAAAACAAAGACGAACATTTAACAAACAGAGTCTTCAGTATTTAGACAACAATAGTCTGGACATGTGTATATATAAATAAATAAATACATTTTCCTGCTGTGAAATTTACTAGTAGGGTTACTGTGATAATATTTAGAAGGTGTTCACATTTGCTCCGTGCCGCCGGCGCTAAGTCATTTTAGCGCCAAGTCATTTTAGCGCCAAGGTCATTTTAGCGCCAAGGTCATTTTAGCGCCAAGGTCATTTTAGCGCCAAGGTCATTTTAGCGCCAAGGTCATTTTAGCGCCAAGTCATTTCAGAACACGCTGCGAATACAGATCAGCCATGATAAAACCTCAGCCATGTGGGCGGCGGGAATCGATCTTCTTCTATAGTTTATTTCCTGCAAACTGGTAAAAAAAATGCTTTAAAAGGAAATTAAACCCAAACGTGATCAAATCTTTCATATGTTATTTTTACGTTATTCTGCACAGCTTCTTTGTGAAGAAAAAAAACAAGTTCTAAATTCGCACACAGGGGTCAACGTTGTACTGCGGAAAGTCGCGCATGATTCACGTGTATCTGACGATAAATACGAAAATACTTTGCACATGAATGAACAGCGGGTGATACCATTTGAACATGTAAATGAGCCGATGTTTATCTTAGGAATGTGCCTATTATTATTTTTCACTGGTTTGTACCTGATTTGTTAGTTTAATAGCTGTATACTGTTATTTATGCCGTTATCTTACCTTATATGAACTGACATTCAGTTCTGTTCGCACTCACAAGAGTAAAACAGCTGTCTCTTTACACTGGCTAATGCAAGCTATTAAACGGATTTTAGCAGATTGCAACTTCGAAACTGTAAGCAAAAACCACCGGATAATGAAAATATACCTACGTTCATGTGTAACAGGAGAGTTTGCCTTTCATTTCACTTTAAAAAGCCACTAAAGCTGAATTTTAGCCCTTGGCACATTGGTGGATGTTTTCGTAGTCTCGCCGCTTCGCTCTTGTCTGTCCTTAATGGTGTTGTAATGTGTAGCTGTTAACACACGTCGAAATTTTTGGAAAGACGCCTTTCTTGCGTTAGAGAAATTATTGTTAGGAATAATGTATTGTGTTTTTTGGGGAGATCGGACTCACGGTTGCCATGCAACGACATGACATAAACCAGGATTGTTCCTCCACCTGGTTATACACTGAAAATGTTTTGTGATGATGATTTTTCTTTTACACGAATTGAGCCTTTCTTTATTCACATATACTAAAGATAATTAAAACTGCATTGCTCCACCCAATAAACTCCATTGCAAACAGTTAACACCCTAACAACCAGCTGAGTTTCCTTAGCAACCGCCAAGCTACAACCGCACCTAATAACCAAATTGGGGAATTCTATTGAATTTCCAAGTAGTAACGTCGTAATAACCAGTTACGACCTCCAAACCAGCCACCTAGTGACACCTTGTGTTAGCATAGCTAGGTTTTTTTTAATTGAACTTTTGAATTAAATGTTAAAAATAGCCTTGTAAACATTACATGCTCTCCTTTTTAGCTTAAGCACAGACATGGACATCCAAGCAGACCCCGAATCGCCTGATATGAAGAGACGACGAGTCCACATGTGCGACTACGATGGCTGCAACAAAGTGTACACCAAAAGCTCTCATCTGAAAGCTCACCGCAGGATACACACATGTGCGTGCTTTCGGGAACAAAGAAAAAGGGAGAAGAGGCGTTTTTAGTATATATCTGTCTCTCTCTCTCTCTCTCTCTCTCTCTCTCTCTCTCTCTCTCTCTCTCTCTCTGTCTATCATCATCATCATTATTAATTAATTAATTAATTAATAATAATAAAAAAAAAAAAATAGAGCGATACTAAAAATGATGTTTCTGGAGTACGTAAATCTTTAAGCTTTTGCTCTGGCTTTGGAGAGTTCCATAATTTTTTTATTATTTTTTTTTTATTGTATAATTTTTTTAATTAATTGGAACGAGTTGATGCACCCAGTACGTGCAGCCTTTTTTTTAATAGGATTTAGATCTGATCCTTAATCTGTTTACACAGTTTTTCTCTTGCAGTTTGACACAAAATACAAACTATTTATTGACTTTTTTTTTTAAAAGCTTCTTTTTTTAATATAGATTTAATTTTTATTTTTTAATTATTAAAACTGTTGAAAAAAAACATAGAGATGGATTTTTTTGGGGGGTTGGGGGTTGGGAAGTGAGTGTTTAAACGCTTTAAAATGTTTGAGGTGATTTTTAATTTTAAATAATATCTATAATTAGATAATTACAATTATTTTTAATTGTTAAAAAAAATTAGAAAAGAACATTTGTTCCAAAAATGTTTATTTAATTATTTTGTTTTTGAAGTTGCACATTATGCGAGTGAATGAAAAACGCAGCTAAAAGCAGGGAAATTTTTTAAACAATAAGCTTTTATAACTTTTATTTTTGATATTGAAATGTTTTCCAATTAATTTTTCATTGTTTTTTTTTATTTAAATTTTTTCTTTTTTCATCCTCTTACTGTGATCGATGTGGCATTTTATGATCAAATTTAAAAAGAAAATTAATATTATTGGTGAAAATCTTTAAAACGAAGACTCTCGGACGTCTCAGTGTATAAACCCTGGTATGTAACGCATATTAAAAATAAAAAAAATCAGTAAATAAATAAACAAACATCTCCTCTGAGAAAAGCTTGGTGTTGGTGTTAGATCATTAAAGGTTATGTAAATGTAAAGAACTTTATTAACGCTGCTTAGTGGTTTGTTATTGTTTGCACAGAGCGTGGAACGGTGAGGAACAGGCTCTTCCTGTTCTTTAAAAGGATCTCGGCAATAATTTTCTGAAATCCCTCAGACTTTCTTGTGGCTTTCTTCCGAGTCATTATCCGTTACTGACAGCCGCCGCCATCCGTCTGAACAATTTAATAACTAATAACAGGGTTGTTTATACTATTCACCGCGTAAGCATTCGAGGAGTTCTCGGGGCGGGGACGACGAGCTTGTTAAGCTGCGTGTTTTTAAGATGATCTGCGGTGAGTAAACAAACTGCACACTGGATCTAGAACCTTTCATTTCCATCCATGCTGATGATTTACGGTAACATCTGGAATAATTACACGGCCACAACTGGCATGTACGACCTGATTAAACCGAACGGCGTGGCTGTGATGATATTGAGTAGATCCGCACCATTGCGAGTGCGATGTTCCTTCTAAAGGACAAAATATTACATCGTGTAAGGAACCTGTTGAACACGATACAACCGTCCGCCGTTTATTACAAACAATCCGCGGAAATAAGATTCTGAACGAGCTGCTCTGACTTTTAGTGCTGGCTAAATTGTACATTCCAGCGAATTCCAGCTTTCACCTTGTAAGAGTTTTGTTTGTTTTAACTAGAAGCACTCAGAGTGCAAACCTCCAACAAGCAAAAATAAATTCATTAATGAAATAAAAGAACAGAAAATGCACAGCACCCCCTGCTGGACCTGCTGTAATACCACACTGCCAAATTATCTCTCAGTGTTAGAGAATATTTTAAAAAATGTAAAAAAAAAAAAAAAAGGAAACCGGAAGAAACCCTCATAAGCATGAGGAGTCGAACCCAGGACCTTCTTGCTGTGAGGGGGACGTGCTAACCACTACGCCACCAATGCTGCCCCTGCCTTAGTCTGTGATGGGAAAAAGATATAAAAGTAACCTATAGACTAAAACTTTGTAAAATCCAGCTGTTGACTAACCCTGAGATTTTTATAAAAATGAAAGGAAAGGACAGATTTTGCAACATCACATGATCTTGAGCATCTTCACGCTCTCCAACTGCGCCGGAATCGCCCTTCATCAGGAGAATCCGGCGTTTAATAACGTAATGACGCTAATAATTCAAATGAAAGATGTTTTTGGGGTGATTGATACTGACACAGTCTGAAAACTAGATCTCTGGTGACTCTTGATGTGCTGTTTGTTTGTAAATAGTGACGAGACCCAATGTGATCATGAGTGTCGTCTAACGTTTCCCCCCCTTCTGTCTGTCCGTCTGTCTTTAGGAGAGAAACCATATCAGTGCACGTGGGAAGGCTGCACGTGGCGCTTCGCCCGCTCCGACGAGCTAACGCGTCACTTTCGCAAGCACACGGGCATCAAGCCATTCCGCTGCACTGACTGCGACCGCAGCTTCTCCCGCTCTGACCATCTCGCTCTTCACCGGCGCCGCCACGTCATGATGTGAGCCTGGCTTCGCGTCCGGCTCAGTCAAGCCCCGCCTCCTCCCTCTCCTCCCTCTCCTCCCTCTCTCTCTCTCTCTCTCTCTCTCTCTCTCTCTCTCTCTCCCCCTCCCCCTTGCATTTACTCCTCAGGAGACTCCACCCCCTTCCTTCTTTTCCTCTTCCCTCTCCGTCCCCTCGCCCCCCCACCTCCCAACCACTGGAAAGGGCTGAGAGAACTGTGAAGCTCTCCCTTGTCTCGTCACATCCAAATCCGATGAAGAGAACGCCGTACGTCTTTGGGGTTCAGTGACGAAGTGACATTTCCAAGAAGAAAAAAAAAAAAGGATTCCGCTCATCCGTCCAGTCCTCGCTTATACCAGGTTTCAACGCTCGCTTCAGCAGGGACGCCGAGATGCGCCGCCGAGAACAGACTGAAGGGGGGAAGGGAGGGGGTGGGGTCTGGGCCTGCCGCCATGACGACAGAAGAGAAGGACCAGATGATGGACAGAGCACAAGAAGAGAAAGTGATGGAGAATTTTTTTGGCGATGAGTTTACAAAACCTCTTCTCGTCGTTTAATTTGTATGTTTTACGGAACATTTTAGTCTTTTTAGACTTTTTTTTTTGTTTGTTTGTTTGTATTTTTGTTTGTTTGCATGAACTAGCTCTGGTTTTGAATGTTTTACTGTGGCTGAATGTTCACGTGCATTTTTATCTTTAGTCTCACCCGCTATTTTACAAACGAACAAATGTTCCGAGGGTTCGCTGGCGTTTATCCGTCTTCGACAGCCCATCTACCCTTCACCACTGGAGAGGTAGAGACTACCTGAAGACTGTGAATTTCTTTAACTAATAGGATTCTCTCTTCTTTAAATTGGATCATTCTTTTCAGCATTTTTATGTTTTATCTTTTTGATAGAGAAAAAGAGAGAGAGAGCGAGAGAGCAGATCAAGGCCTCACTTCATAGTTTTCAGAAAGCGACGAAGTTCCTGACCTTTACAGAATTTTGGGCTTCGCATCTTCGACAGAAAAAAAAAAACAAACTACACAGAATATATTTGGCTTGGTGACAGTATTTATAAAATATATATATATATATATATATAATCTATATTTTTAAAACCCTTTCTTTTTTTTTGTTCTTCTAATTTGGCGTTTGATAGAATTTACTATGACTTGCTGGACGTGCTTTCTCACATGAGGCTGTGAAATAAAATAAAAGTTCATCTGAATGGGATTGGGATAGGAAAGGGGCGTTTGAGAACCGTGTGTGTGTGTGTGTGTGTGTGTGTGTGTGTGTGTGTGTGTGGGAAACATAATCAGAGTTTTAATAGTAGAGGTGTGTGTTCGAGGCACATGTTCACGCCTGTCAGAGCCTTAATTGAAGTAAATGTGCAACTCGTGTTTGTCGGAGTTCCTCAGGGTTCTTTGTTGGGACCCCTAGTAGTATGGTATGGTAACATGGGAGGGGAAAAAAAAGGATTAAATCCTAACCATCTACTTATATCCAGATGAACAATAACCACTTGTTAAAGGAAAACTTTGGGATTTTTAAACCTTGGCTACATTTTAGGCCCTTATTTTTGACTAGGGACAAAAATGATCTTTAATTGTGTAATAAGGCTGTAACTGGCAACCACACAACGGCTCTACAACGACTAAACTTATGGCGAAATTATCCACGTCTGCATAAAATGACTACGGATTGCAATTAAAATCATCCTGTAAACTGTAGTTATAATGAATTTTGCATGAATTTTTTTTTGTAAAGGCAGAAAACATCCCTGATGAGATAATTAAGAGACTGCACGGCCTAAATGGGGGAAGGGGGGGCGGGGGCCGGACAGTTAAACAATGTATGTACAGTAGAAACGTCATTTTGTTCGGTTTCTTTTCAGTTATTAAGGTAAACACGGCCAGGTGGATCTCTGTAAGGATCTTTTCCATGTAATCAGACATTTATAATGTTATAAGTTGGTGCTGAAACACGAGATGTATTTTGATGTGGATGATTGCCCCATAGGCGGCACGGTGGCGCAGTGGTCAGCACGTCCACCTCACAGCAAGAAGGTCCTGGGTTCGATTCCTGGGCTCGGGGCGTTTCTGTGTGGAGTTTGCATGTTCTTCCCGTGTTTGCGTGGGTTTCCTCTGGGTACCCCGGTTTCCTCCCGCAGTCAAAAAACATGCACTGGAGGCTAATTGGCTGTTCCGAATCACCCACGGATGTGAGTGTGAATGGTTGTGTGTGTGTTTCTGCCCTGCACTGGCCTGGCGAGCTGTTCCCCACCCTCGCCCAGAGTCGGCTGAGATGGGTGCCAGCCTCCTCGCGACCGTAATTAAGATTAAGCAGCGTAGAAAATGAATAAACGAATGCCTCATAGGGTTACCGCGTACAGCTGTTTCGTGGTTGCCAGTTATTCTGTTCTTTCTGGATCATTTTAAAATCATTTAGTTTGTAGTAAATCTCGGAATCCAAAATGTTCATGAAAATCAAACCCGGGTTAAAAAAAATCCCAAAGTTGCCTTTCGAAGAAAGTTCCGGCTCTAGCCCTGCTGTGTCACGCGATTATGCAAAACTTCGACTCGGACCTTCCCCTTGACCTCCTGGCGATATTTCCTTTAAAACCTAGAGCACAGTCCCATTCTGAGAGGGCGATTTTCCGGCCTCTCGTTTTCATCCCCGTAGCGCTAAGCACTCGTAATTCCTGGGCGTAATTTCAACAGCTAGCAGATCAAGAGGTGACGATGTAAACTTTTTAGCGTTTTTTTTTTTTTTTTTTTTTTTTATTCCAGCCTTCAAGAGTTGACCGCATGTTCAAAATAGAAAGAAAAAAAAATTAAGGTTAAATAAATTAAAAAATAAAAAAGATCCAGTGCAATCTTCAGACGTTAGCGCTATCGTTCTATTCTCGAGCTTCAACTCTAAACTTCTAAACTTAAGCACATCTTTCTATAAAAGTATATGCATTCGATTGCGATCCTTTCTTTTTCTTTTTCTTTTTCTTTTTATAAACTGTTCATAGGCATACAGACAATTATAAATAATTAACGAATACATGTACATACTGTATATAAGCAAAGTTCTGAATAAACGTAACGGGTGGATTTCTATTTTTAACACTGACTAGACAATGTGAATTCCTTTTCTTTTCCCTTCGTTTGGCTCAACAATTTATTTTTATTTTTATTTTAAAGGGAAAAAACCCCCCTTTTAATCTGATGTGTTGTAACTTTTTTGTGTTGCATGGAGAGAATTTCTTAGTGAAATTGCTGAGCATGTCGGTGTGTCATGTCGGTGCTCTGACGAACGTGGCCTGTAAGCACTGATGATCCATCTACGATACTCTACGTGGCATTTCTTGTGCAATTAAAGCCATTTTTTGCACGTAAAAAAAAAAAACATGATCATTATTATTATAATAACAGCTACTACCTGACTTTACGTTCTGTTCATAGCTAGACACAGAATAACAAAAATGAGGCAATGTGTAAAAAAAACAAAAAACAAAAACCCCCAAACAAACACCTTTAAATCAATGAGACGTGCGTCGTCTCCGCTCCGTGCGACAGAAATGCCATCAGGAACCTCAAGTACATAGGAACTGTTGTAGATTTTTTTTTTTTTTAATTAAAAAAATTTTTTTTTTTTAATTGACACATTTATGACATTTTGCGTCCCGTGACTGAATTTGCCGTCGTTTCCATTTTTTCCCAGCATGTTTACTCGTTTTTCACTTTAACAACAAAACATTTTTTAAAAAACACCTACACATATATGGGGTTTGGTTTGTGTGAGTGTATGCGAGCGTGTTTATAAATCCAAATTTTCTTTCTTTCTTTCTTTCTTTCTTTCTTTCTTTCTTTCATTTTGTTTTTAAGACAAAAAAATCATAGGTATTTTATATTGAATGCAGTAACTTATGGGCCAGTACTATATTACTCAGTGCAATGCAGTTATCATTGTAATAATAATAATAATAATAATATTATTATTAATAATAATACAAGTCATTAATGTTATTTCTTTTGTATTTGTACAGAACAAATATGTAAAGATCAGTGCGGCGAACACAAGCATTTTGATACTGTGAGAAATGGTGTTAAGAGTCAGTTTCCCCTGTACAGTTGTGATTACGCTTTTTATAGAATAAAGTGTTTTTGTTTTTTTTTTTGTTCACGTTGGTGTCGTTTCATTGATAATGAATGGGATCTGGGCAGCGGTGGCTTCTGTGGTTAAGGCTCTGGATTACTGATCTGAAGGTCAGAGGTTCAGGTCCCAGTTCCACCATGGTGCCACTGTTGGACCCTTAACCCTCGATTGCTCGGTCGTATAAAAATGACACGTGTAAGTCACTCTGGTTAAGGGTGTCCTCCAGATGCTGTAAATGTAAATATGAATAATCAGCCCCTTCAGGGTTTTGTGGGTTTTTTCTTTGTTTGTTTGTTTGTTTTATGAAGGTCTTGGGTTCGATTCCTGTTCTTGGCGAGGGTGTTTCTGTGTGGAGAATTGGCTGTTCCAGATTGCCCTTAGGTGTGAATGTGTGTGAGACTGGTTGTATGCATGTTGCCTCGCGATGGTCTGGTGAGCTGTTCAGGGTGAACCCTGCCGTCACCCTGTGTCGGTTGAGATAGGCTCCGTCCTCCCCCCGACTCTAGTGGAATTACACGGTTCGGCAAACGAGCGAGTGATGATTGACGTGGGTCTGTCCTTTCAAAATAAAACGCAATGGGTGAGGAACATTTTTAGCTCCCGCCCACAAAGTGGCTAGGAATGGGTTCCGTCCGTCTGTCCGTCCGTCGCACTTTAGTTTCCAGACATTTACTTACTGCGCGCTGGAGCTGGTTTAAAACTCGGTGTGCAACTTCACTGCTATGAGTGCTAGGATGAGTTTGTGTGTGAGTGACCTTGACCTACTTTTCAAGGTCACAGAGGCAAAACTGTATATCAGGTTTCCGGACATTTACTTGCCCCGCGCTGAAGCTGGGGCTTCCAAACTTGTTACCCTTGTTCTATATTGGGATGTTATGAAATGGTCTTTTCGGCCGGAGCGTCTGGACCCCTGAGGCCTGTTTTTTTAATTTTATTGGATAGAAGTCCGAGACCAATTACTGTTGTACTGAATAATAATAATAATAGCAGGTGGCACGATGGTGTAGTGGTTATCACGTCCACCTCACAGCACGAAGGTCCTGGGATCGAGTTCAGGGCTTGGGGGGCGTTTCTGTGTGGAGTTTGCATGTTCTCTTCGTGCTCGCGTGGGTTTCCTCCGGGTACTCCGGTTTCCTCCCACAGTCCAAAGACATGCACAGTAGGCTAATTGGCTGTTCCAAATTGCCCCTAGGTGTGTGTGTGTGTGTGTGTGTGTGTGTGTGTGTGTGAATAGTTGATTGTCTTGCCCTGCGATGGTTCGGAGTGTACCCTGCTTTCGCCCAGTGTCGGCTGAGATAGGCTTGAGCCTCTTGGCGACCCTAATAGGATTAAACGGCTCAGCAAATGAGTGTCCTACAGTTTCTCGAGTCATCAGACGCAGGCTTCATGTTCTTCAGTTCTGTGTTTTGACCAATAGAGGGCGCATCCTGCTCATTTTGTCCCATCAGCTCGGGATGGAGGTCTCTGAAATTGCTGTCTAGTTTCACTTCTACTTCTGTGCCTGGTGCACTCTCAGTGCCCTCTGTGCACATTTGAGTGAGTCTTGTGATCTCTGGTAGTGCTCTATTTTACTATTTCAGTCATGTGGCTTAAATTTGTTTACTACTTCCAGTTGCGTTTTTAAAAGACCTACAAGATGTACAGCATATTTTCTTTCAGTCATAAAGAACGCTGTTTTCAAACTACCTCACTGTGAGCTTTTAATAGTAATAATAATTATGATAATGATAATAATTACTCTCATTTCACATATTTGCTGAAGCACTTAATCCTTTTAAGGCCGCAGGGACGACTCTGGGCGAGGGCGGGGTACACCCTGAACAGCTCGCCAGACCATGGCAGGGCCAACACCCACACAACCATTCACACTCACTCTCCCACCTAGGGGCGATTTGGAACAGCCAATCGGCCTACTGCGCATGTTTTTGGACTGTGGGAGCAAACCAGAGTACCCAGAGGAACCCCGCACAGAAACACCCGAGCCTGGGAATCGAACAGGTGGACATGCTTACCATTACACCACCGTGCCGCCCTGCGAATGATTGTGATATAATTTATTTAATTAATTTATAAATGTTTACCAAGCAACAGTTTATGCCTCCCGTGCGCATGCACTTGTATTTTTGAAGTAGTTTTTAAAAATAAGAGATGGAGAGTGTAGTAATAAATAGAAGGGGGTTTTGCCTCAGAGGCTCTCCGTTTGCTCTCGGTTGCTTTCATAGTTTTATGATCCCGAGAACTGAATAAAAAAAAAAAGGTCAAAATAGTTTTTATAGCTTCCACCACTTTAGTACAAGGAGAATGATTAACTTTTTTATGGTGCATAAGAAACTTAAAAAGATCTGAAGAGGAAACAAGTTAGAGAGCTATCCAGATGTGTATTATAATATATGCAAAATGAGGGTATTATTATTATTATTATTATTAGGTGCAGAATTATTGGAACGAAGATATGTTAATATTATTAAAGTAAATTTATTTTAGGAAAATATACATTTTAAAAAACCATGGTGGCACGGCGGTGCAGTGGTTAGCACGTCCACCTCACAGCAAGAAGGCCCCGGTTCGATTCCTGGGCTCGGCGTTTCTGTGTGGGGTTTGCATGTTCTCCCCGTGCTTGTGTGGGTTTCCTCCGGGTACTCCGGTTTCCTCCCACAGTCCAAAATCATGCTCAGCAGGCTAATTGGCGGTTCCAAATCGCCCCTAGGCGTGAGAGAGAGTGTGAACGGTTGTGTGTGTGTGTGTGCGTGTTGGCCCTGCGATAGTATGCCGAGCTGTTCAGGGTGTACCCCGCCTTCCCCTGAAGTCGGCTGATATGGGCGCCAGCCTCCCCTTGACCCTAATTAGGATTAAGTGGCTTAGGGATTGAATGAATGAAACCAACCATGAAACGCTGTAATCAGCCAATCACGTGGCAGCAGAGCGACATATAAAATCACACAGATGCAGGTTAAGTGCTTCAGTTCACAAGATGTTCAGATCAAACATGAGAATGGTGGAAACCGTAATCTCCGTGACTTTTGAACACGGCGGAAAATTTCTTGGTAATTCCAGGCTCTGTAGATTACACAGAAACGCTTTATTGATGAGGGAGGTCAGAGGAGCAGGAACAGACAGGCTGGTTATGTGCTGGTTTAAATAACTTCCCACTATTTACAGCCGCGCTGAGCAGAAAAGCATCTCGGTACACTGAGCCCTGGGCTGGATGTCACCCGAAGGTGGGCGGAGCGGGAGCTATAGAAATAGGTTGCGTCCGTCTGTCTGCCTGTCTGTCTGTTAGCGTAATAACTTCGGTTTGGATTGTATATGGGTCACCTTGACCTTGTTTCAAGGTCACAAGGTAACATTTTCTAGATTGGACTTCTCAAGGCTTGTTAGTGTAATAACTTTGGAAGGAAATGATATGGGGTCACCAAATTTAGTAGATGGGTTCCCCTCCGGAAGGTCTTGGTTGGAATTTTGTATAGGTCACTTTTCCATATTGGGCACATAATATTTTTAACCTTATGAAATGGACTATATTACGAAACGGTCCTTTCGGCAGGAGGGTCTGGCCCCCTGTGGTCTTTTTATCTTTTAGCAAAGAACAAGGATTTGTGGCTACAGTGAGCACAGACTTGAAGTAATGTATATATGTATATCTATTTAAAATAAAAAATATTTCGTTTAAATTTTTGTTTAGTCTCTATTTTACATGGTTTTAAGTAGCTTTTTATTTTCAGGAATCTACTTATTTTAGTTTAAGTTTCTATTTAGTTTTAGTTTTTATTTTGTGCCATTTTACTGCCGTTTTTGGAAGTAGCCCTTTTCTTAATTTAACCCTTTAATGTTCTGGTGAAATGTTTGGTAGAGCCCATGTGAGAGATTAAAAAACAAATTGTTGAAGTATTCAGAGTTTTACCATTAAAAAAAATGTTTACCGTTTGTTAGAGGCCTGTATTTAATAAACTATGGGGTTGTTTGAATAAAAAGTTAAACATCGTTGTTAAATTAATACCAAAAGAGGAGAGAAAAAAAGTAATCTTTGTTTAAAGGGGTCTAGCAACCACAGTGCTGATCAAGAGGAAAAATGAAATGAAAAACAAAAACAAAGCCGATTTAACCTGCAAATCTATTTTGTTTTAGTTCATGTTGCATTGCTGATTATAGCACTTATATTTTATTACGTTTTATTTTTAAAACTGTCATTTTAATTTTTATCCCATTTTTTTCCTCTTCTAGTTTTAGTCATAGTGTTAGTTATCGATATTTTCCCTGGAACAACCTCATCCGAACGGAACAAGAACAAGACTGCTGCCTGTTCGGATGAATCTTGAAGCAAATGTAATATAATAATGTAGATTTAACCTTCTGTCCAGAGTTAAGCTCGGTGGTGGTGGTGGTGGTGTAACGGTGTAACACTATATGGAATCCATGCCACAAGGAATTCCAGTTAATCTAAGGGTACTGGTATGTTTATATGTATAATACATTTTCGACTCATTCTGCAACTATTTGATCCATTTTATCTCGGTTCTGGAAACAGTTCTACGAAAAGATTCAGCACATCCCAGCTGTACCTTCCTGGCGGAGGCAATCGTTTAAAATGTCCTGCTACTTTATGAAATTTTAGATGATAGCAGAGTATGTATATTAAAAGGTTCCCAGGGACTTTGGAGGAAACTCTACCAACTCAACATCACAGTCCACCAATCAGGAGAAGGTTCGTTTCTGTATAACGCCAAACCAGCTTTAAACTCTGGTGCCATTTCAAAAATAAATCCGTTGCCTGATTTACGGAGCTCAGTGCACTGCTGTGTTCTGTAGTCCTTCTGTAGAAGTCTTTGGGAATTTAGCTTTTGTGTCAAAATCATATTTATATCCATATGTCCTGTATATTCTCCAACAGACCGTGCTGTTGAGCACTTACAGGGTTTAAAGCGTGTATATTTATAACACACAGCTTGTTGAAAACCTTCTTTTATTGTGCAGTGAAGCTCATCATGGGACAAGTTTAAACTGGATTCTCAAGTCGCTCTAATCGCTTATAAGGCCGCAGGAATGAACAACGAACAGTTTATGACCCATCAGTCAGGAGATAGGACAAAGACCTTGACACTTTCTCTTAAGAAACACATACCTGCATTAATGTGTCTTAAAGGAGAGAAGAAGAAAAAAATAAAGAAGGGTGTAGTGGTTCATTCATCTGCTAATTGTCATGTTTGTCTATGGTACACATGCTACAATGTATTAGGGTATCACTATAACAACAAGGGTGGCTCCGCACCTGATAATCACCTGTAATTGTTTGCGAGATCTCATTGGTAAACGATTTTGGCAGACAACATAATTATTATTTTCAATTTTAGCTAAGCCCCGCTCCACCCAGTTGTGTTCCTTTTCGAACTGCTGCTATTTTTCCTGCCGCACAAAAGCACCCCCCCCCCCTTTTTTTTTTACAAACCGGTCTTTATTCTTTTAAAAAAACAAAGTACAACAATTCAGTACGAGTCTTTTGTTTTCATACCTGTCTCAAGGCATTGTATTTTTAAAAAGCCAATTATTTAAAAAAAAAAAAAAAAAAAAAAAAATATATATATATATATATCTATATATCTATATATCTATATATA
>JBCNYH010000026.1:1446429-1459221 GCA_039654325.1 Tandanus tandanus
TGACAACCCGCTGATAGTGGGGCTTGAACCCTCGACCTTGGGATCAGTAATCCAGCACCTTACCACCAGGCCACCACGCCACCACTGCCCCTAAAAGAGTATATATATATATATATATATATTTTTTTTTTTACTGAACTGAGGGAGTAATGTATTTTTAGATAGTGTTCACCTGAGTGCTGCTTCTTTTCCTTTTTTTCACTACAGCATTCAGTATAATGTATTTCTCACTCTTTCAGTGTATTTAAATTCACCCGAGGTCGGGATCATCAGGGACAGCTTCGTCCGGTGTGGGGGCCACAGAGCCACAGAGCCCTTGGGGAGAAACCTTGGTGTTGATGATATCTCCATCCACTGGTTCGGCTGGGGTTCTACATATAAACTCTCTCACACACAGGGACTCATGATGAATGATGGTTACTGGACTTTTTAATCACCTTAATCGTGGACCGCTGAAAGGACTGTAGACTGAGGTTATTTTAATGATGTACAACAAACCTACAGACTGCTTTACCCAGCACTGTATTATATAAATATATATATATATATATGTGTGTGTATTTTTAATTGTTTATTGTTTTGACTGTAATTTAAACTTGTTATTAAAATAATTCTGCACTGGAGATTCAACTACCTGTTTTTATTGTTTAAAATTAAATTTTAACAGTGAAGTTCACCTTTACCCTGATACACAGCTATCAAAGTGATTCAGTTCATCTGTAATTAATTTATTAATGAAGTTCACACTATAACTTTGTTAATGGTTTTTATGGTGCATATCCGTATGGATTTTAACAGTATCACTATTAATGCAAGAAAGCATCGATGGAGGTTTTGCCTGAATTTGTAATTAATGTTAGCTTTATGCAACAATAGAAACATTAATGAAATATTTGAGAACTGAGGATGATGTTCATGCAGTCTCCCTCTTCTACAACCAGATGAACGGCATCCAATCTGCTGCTCTGTGAGCTCTTCCCTCTGTTGGTTCTGGTCCAGTAGTTTTCATTAGATACCTTTTCAATTTACAGTACAGGAATGTTAGGAATATTACCAGCAATTAATAATGTAGTAAAAATTGTCATACGGTACATTTCTTAAAAAGTGATGCAGAAGCCCTCAAGCTCTGAAAACAGGAGTTCTGGTCAAAGCCCCAACAGGACATCTGATTTCCTGGAACACCCCCCCCCCCCCAAACAAACAAACAAACAAACAAACAAAAAACATTCCAAACAAATTTAAAGCTCATATAATTAAATCCTGTCTCAGTTTAAAGCTCTCTCACCACCATAAGGTTCAGGACAAGAGTGGGAACACAGGACAGAAATATTTCAATAAAAAAATAAAAGTTCAAATAAAATAACACATGATCTCAAACCTAGAGCAAGCATCACACAACACATCCAGTATTACCTGTACCAAATATAAATAAAATAATCACATATAAAAAAAACCGACATTACTGATTTAATCCCATTTAAATCCCTAGAACTATAAATCTTAACCTGAACTCTCAGGGTGTCCTGATATACAGTTTTATTAATTAATGCAGTGCATTACAACAACACATTATAATTAAACTCGGGAACTAGCACGGGTTTTCCTCCCGACTGGTTCTGGTACTAGAACCTTAAACTCTAAACCAGAACCATGCACTTTGTTAACACATCAGCTAATGCTACCGCTAGCTAACTAGCTCTGTTAGCAACCTGCACCTATTATTCATATAAACTAAACAAGAGAAACACGCCGCAGCTTCTAGACTGCACTGTAAACATTATATTTCATTTAGAATTTTATATACTGAGCTTTAAAACTGGAAACCGTCAAGAAAACAAATATTTACTTACCGAAAAAACTTCAGTTAGCCGCTGATGACGCTGTTAGCTCTGTGCACACACCTGCTGTCAATCACTTCATTTCAGGGATATCAATAAAAGCCAGACACGCCCCCAAAATATACAAGCACATGGGTCTAATATCTTATTAATCGTGGGACTATTAGAAGAAAAAAAACACACAGAATGGATAAGAAGGATATAACTTAGTAAATTATCCAAAACGATTTGTGGAGAAAAATCTACTGACTCAGTATTTTAGGTGAGCAACTGCAATTTTTTGAATGGGAGTCTATGGAACCGGACGTCTTCTGCAGCCAGTCCCTAGCGGATCCCGGTGGTACTGCAGTTTAAGAGACTTCTCTGTAAGCCGCCATGACAGAGAGAGAGAGAGAGAGAGAGAGAGAGAGAGAGAGAGAGAGAGAGAGAGAGAGAGAGAGTTACAACTGGGGTTTTAATACACTGTGTGCTCATTGGTCGGTTTATTAAACACACTCAACACACCTGAGCAATCTGAGATTAGAACTCATCATGTTTTAATGGAAAGTGTTGGGTCTGTAGGTGGTTTCTCAGTTCAGCAGTGTGATCGAGATGTTCAGTGCTACCAAACCAGATCCACTTCATGCTTGTTCACATTCACACCTGTACATGTTTACAGAAATAACCACAAGGAAAGAAAATGATGGTATCATGTGGAGGAATGGAGTAAGCAAGCACTGAAAGCGTTTATTAATAGTTTTCCTGGTGCAACAGGAAGTCAGTAGACAGACTCGTGGTTTTAAACATGATAAAGAATCAAAGATCAAACGATTAGACATCAGGAAAAACAGGAAGATGGAAATAGGAGAAAAGCGAAACAAATGCAACTGGAAAGAAAGTCCCAAGAAGCAGGAAGGATGAAGATGCTGAAATACACAGACTTCGAGATAAACAGGAGCCAGGGGGGTTCATATCCGGGTGAGAAGGCTGTGAGGTCCTTATTCATTCATTCATTCATTTTATAAGCCGCTTCATTCTAATTAGGAATGAATGAAGTTAACCTACCGTGCATGTTTTTGGACAGTCGGAGGAAACAGGAGTACCCGGGGGAAACCTACGCAAGCACACAACTCCACACCAAGCCCGGGAATCGAACCCGGGAGCTTCTTGCTGTGAAGCGGAGGTGCTAACCACTGTGCCACCGTGCCACCCTGATGTCCTTATGTGACCATTTATTCTGTACCAAGTAACAAATCAGCTATATGGGCGGCAAGTCAACTAGCGGTTAGCATGTCCGCCTCACAGCAAAGAAGGTTCTGGGTTTGCTTTCCTCCCTCCTACAGTCCAAAGACATTCACATTAGGTGAATTGGCTGTTCCAAACTGCTGTGTGTTTGTGTGTGTGTGTGTGTGTGTGTGTTGGCCCTGCGATGGGCTGGCGACCTGTTCAGGGTGTACCCCGCCTTCTCCAGGCTTCAGCCTCCCTGCGACCCAAGTGGGATTATGCAGCATGACAAATGAATGAATGAATGAATGATTGAATGATTTCTTTACCATGTTGATGTGTAATAATCACAGCCTCGCATCAGGGTCCTGCATCGGCCTGTCAGTGTTTATTTTTTAACGCCTGGCGCTCTGTGTTCAACATCAGCCCCGAGTCTAATTTGAGTCTTTCTGCTTCCTATATGTGATCACTGTATAGGGTAGAATTAAATTGGTTCATATCCAATAGGAAGCCGTGTATGATTCTCCCTGTGGCTGCTCCGACTAGGTACAGTGATTGTTAGTGGTGAAGTTCGGCTGAAGTATGATCACTGCTTGAATTCATATGTGTTGTCTGGAATGTTGTCGAGACACAGATCGCATCCATATCTCTGAATTCTGATGGATTTGATAGACAACAGGGTGATTGGATGCGTTTTTTTTAATGGAAGGGGCGGGACTTGTGCATGGCAGCCGGACAGGTCCATTCATATTTAAATCTGTGACCTGCCTGTGCTCCATCCACTCTCTGGCTGAACTGATTTGCTTTTTAGCAATGGGAGCAAATGAGCATGGAAATATCTGTGTGTGTGCATGCATGTGTATGAAGGAATGTTTAAAAAAAAAACAACATAAAACAAAACAAACAAAGGAAGGAAAGAAGTTTAAATGGGATATTCAGGATTCCGCCTGAGTTCTTGATCCTGATTTCAGTGTAGGAAGCTCTGGGATATGAACCTCCTTTGACTTTTATATCCTCCAATAAAACATGTGTCCTGATGACACTGAGATGGATTTGATCTAAGACGGGTCATCAGGGGGTCATGTCACGTCTCCGAAGTCCTGGAACCGATCCTGACCTCGGGTTACTGTCTGTGCGGAACTTTGCATCTTGTTCCTGTATTTGCATGGGCTTCGTCCTGGTTCTCTGGTTTCCTCTCTCTGTCAACGACTACCTTGGTTGGCTGCTCGAAATTTCCCAGAGATGTGCACGGTGCTCTGTGATGCACTGGCATCCCGCCCGGAGTCAGTTCTCCTGGCGGCGTTCCCAGGATTGTCTCCAGATCCATCATGTCCCTGTGGAGTCTCCGTCAGCTCGGGTGCACGCTGTGTGTGCAAGATGTGTACACAGAGCCTGCTTATCTATCTTATCTATCTATCCTGTAGCACTTAAAGCGGCCTAGTGAATGTTTATCCACGGTGCAGGAAGGACTCAATTAAAATGTAACTGTGGAATTCAGTCTGGCTTTAGTATGAACCCTGGCATCAGTTCTTTCACCTGTCGGGTTACAGATTTGTGCTACGGCAAGCCTTCAGAGGTTCTGTTAAACCCCTGTTAAAGAATTCAGGTGGAGATTACGAGATAGCTTTTAAAAATAAAGTGGTTACAATAAAAAGGTAGCTTTTGGGTGTTTGTGTGTTAAAGTGTTTTGGATTTTAATCAGGGGCGAAAATCTCCAGTTGTGGATGTGAAATCTGTCCCTCTGTACGGCGAACGCATCAAATTATGTAAAGCATCCATGGTAGATACGCTATATCAGCATGTTTAAGTCATTTCTAGTTTTGTCAAATCCCCGTTAGACCCCCAGAGTGCATCCTGAGCATCCCTGTGTCTGTATCCACCCAGTATAAATGGGTACCAGTAAAACACTGAGAAGGTGACCTGCGATAGACTAGCGTCCCATCCAGGAGGAGTTAACCTCGCAGTCGCTTTGAACCCTGAATGAAATGAACTGTATAAAAAGCCCAACAGACTTTACTTAGTTTTGTCAAAGCCTAGAAATACCCCGAGAATGCCTGACCTCATCTGCTCTTGGAAGCTAAGCAAGTTCAGTCTTGGGTGGAACTTGGATGGGAGACCACCTGGGTAGACCAGGTGCTCTGGGCTGTTGAGGGAAGGTGAAGGCAGAACACCCTTGTGTATTATGAATAGTCAACTACAAGTACCAGGACATGGTGCTCAGTGGCTGGGGTTTGCATGTTCTCCTAGTGCTTGCATGGGTTTCCTCCAGGTACTCTGGTTTCCTCCCACAGTCCAAAGACATGCACATTAGACTAACTTGCTGTTCCAAATTACCCCTAGGTGTGAGTGTGAGTGTGAATGGTAGTGTGTTGGCCCTGCAATAGTTTGGGTGGTCTTGTGCTTCCTCGTTGTGCTTTTCTGCTCAT
This sequence comes from Tandanus tandanus, assembly GCA_039654325.1. Taxonomy (NCBI): domain Eukaryota; kingdom Metazoa; phylum Chordata; class Actinopteri; order Siluriformes; family Plotosidae; genus Tandanus; species Tandanus tandanus. The sequence goes on from JBCNYH010000026.1 coordinate 1,451,897, forward strand.
CACGGATGTACAGAGTGGTTATCTGAGTTACCGGATCCTTCCAGCCAGCTCCAACCAGCATGCACATCCTCCTCTGCCCTCTCTCTATCAGCAACATGATGATTTGTGAAGGTGAATGTTAACCGAACCCCGGTATCAGCATGATTTTATGACTTGCATACGCTGCTGCGACATGATTGGCTGAATAATTTCAGGAGTGAGTGCACAGGTGTAAAGAAGTGGGTTTTTTTTTCTGCTATACTGAATGTCAGCTCTGCATGCCTTTCTCTACTTGTTCCTTCTACACTTTCCTTGTTGATACAGTGAAGGGCACATGCTTTAGTCACTTCTCTTGTGTGGCAGTAGCTGTCAGCGTGGAGGACTGAGCACTCATTGTGCCCGAGGGCAGGTCCGATACCGCGAACGTGAGAGATGAGTGGTTGCTGTTGTCTCAGAGCCAACATGGAAATCATAACTCGCAGTTCCAAAATACAAGAAAGAAAACCTGTAGTCAAGCGGCATGGTGATCTATAGGAATAGGTAATAATAATAATAATAATAATAATAATAATAATAATAATAATAATAGGGCGCAGTAAGTCGTCCGCCTTACAGCAAGAAGGTCCTGGGTTCAATTCCTGGGCTCGGGGCGTTTCTGTGTGGAGTTTGCATGTTCTCCCCGTGCTTGTGTGGGTTTCCTTCGGATACTCCAGTTTCCTCCCACAGTCCAAAAATACATGCACAGTAGGCTGATTGGCTGTTCCAAGTGTGAGTGTGAATGGTTGTACGTGTGTTGGCCCCGCGATGGCCTGGCGAGCTGTCCAGGGTGTACCCCGCCCTCGCCTAGAGTCGGCTGAGATGGGCGCCAGCCTCCCCGCGACCCTAATTAGGATTAAGTGGCTTAGAAAATTAATTAATGAATGAATAGTAATAATAATAATAAGAAGAAGCATAAGAATAATAAGAATAAACAAACAAATATATAAAGCAGAAAAAAATTAAATACAAGACAAAATACATTCACTCAAACTCAAAATTAATAATAATTTAAAAAAATTGTAAATTAATAACACACTTCTATTACAATTTTAAATTTGCAAAAAAGTAAATAATTTATAAAATAGGCTGCAAAAAGTTAACCTTATAAAATTATAGAAATAATAATAATGTCCTGAATATGTTATACATTTTTTATGTTATACATTATTTATTTATTCATTCATTTATTTGTTTATTTATTTGTTTATTTTAATTATTTATAGATCATTTATCTTGTTTTAAATGTTTTTATACTCATTGACTTGTTTGCCGAACTGTTTAATCCTATTAGGGTCGTGGGGAGTCTGGAGCCGATCTTAGCCGCCATTGGGTGAGGGCGGGGTACACCCTGAACAGCTCGCCAGACCATTGCAGAGCGACACCCACAACCACTCACACTCAGAACAGCCAATTACCCTAATGTGCATGTCAAAGGAGGAAACCAGAGTGCTCGGAGGAAACCCACATAAACACGGGGAGAACAACTTCACACAGAAACACCCTCCACCCTCCCCCCGGGACTCGCACCCAGGACCTTGTTGCTATGAGGCGGACACGCTAACCAGTACGCCACCGTGCCGCCTGATTTAGAATCTATAACTGTGAAATGAAACACACCTCGCATTCGTAACAGTTTACGCAGGTTACGGTCGAATTCCTCCAATGAATACCTGTTTGATGTCAGCACCGCTCTTCTGTAATCTATGAGTGACAGGTGCCAACAGTCCTCACACCTACACGCAGGACACGGAAACGCACAGGTATGCGTATCAACAAACTCCAGTGAAGCAATCATGAGACGCAACGTTCTCATTCAATTTCAACGCTTTTATTATTATTATTATTATTATTATTTTTATGAATCTCTATGGAGACGAAGGTGTTGTGATGAAGATGGTGGTAGAAACTGAGAGTGTGTGTACATGCTGTGTCTGATCTCAGAGCTGTGTCTGATCTCAGGTTCACTGCACGCAATGAGAACAGAATCGTGAAGGATGACTGGAAAAATTCCAGTGACATCACCCCCTCCTTCCGAACAAGCTCCAATCCGAGCTCCAGCTTGAATTTATAACCGACGTTCCCGGGATAGAATCTTGTAGGTTTAATCCAGAGCAGTAGCGTTACATCTACATCATGATGAAATATTTTCCCTTGACAGCACAAACCTTGGAGCTACACTTATCTCAACAAATATTGCACCCGATTCCCATGATTTATACTCCAACATGCCGTGACTCCGCCGTGGCGGCCCGTTGGAGCCTTTCTGTATCGACTTGTGTGCATGTTCTTCCCTGTGATTGCATGGGTTTCCTCTGGGTACTCTGGTTTCCTCCTACAGTTCAAAAACATGCACATTAAATCAACTGGCTGCTCTAGATTACCCTAAAGTGTGAATGAGAGTGTGAATGGATGTCTGTGTCATGGACCTGACCGTGGTGTACCCTGGTATACCTCTCACCTGACGTCGGCTGACACTGACTCGAGCTTCTCCATAACCTGCGCTGAGTAGGTGGTTTAGATAATGGATAAAGCTTCTTTCACACACAACCTGGGATTTTTTTTGTTGTTGTGTGAATTCATCAGCGCTACGACAAAACGGGGCGGCAAGAAAAACCTGGGTTCAAGTCCCATGTGGGGTTTGCATGTTCTCAACCTGCTTGTGTGGGTTTCCTCCAGTTCCCTCCCACAGTATAAAGATATGCACATTAGGCTAACTGGCTGTTCCAAATTGCCCCAGGTGTGAGTGTGAATGGCTGTGTGTGTGTTGGCTCTGCAATGCACCCTGCCCTTGCTCAATATCGGCTGAATTAGGCTCCAACCTCCCCGTGACCATAATAGGATTAAGCGGTTTGTCAAATGAGTGAACTTAGCAGCGCTACAATAGAAAGGGGCGGTAGGGTAGTGTTGTGGTTAGCACGTCCGCCTCACAACAAGAAGGTCCTGGGTTCAGGTCCCGGGCTTGGGCGTTTCTGTGTGTGTTCTCCCTGTCCTTGCTTGGGTTTCCGCCGGGTACTTTAGTTTCCTCCTACAGTGCAAAGACCTACACATTTGACTAATTGGCTGTTTGAAATCACCCCTAGGTGTGAGTGTGAATGTGAGTGTGAATGTGAGTGTGAATGGTTGTGTGTCTGTTGGCCTTGCTGTTCAGGGGGTACCCTGCCTTTGCCCGGTGTCGGCTGAGATAGGCTCCAGCCTCCCCGCGAGCCTAAAAGGATTAAGTGGTGAGTGAGTACGACAGAAGGGACTGGTGTAGGTTTGGGGTGAGGTGAATTAATGAGCTTTGTAGTTGCATTGCACGTGTAAAATACGTCTTGTACGTCTGTCGTGGGGAAAATAGGTCAAAGCTGTAAGTCAAATTGTATGATGTTTATATGAAAGTGATGAGATTGCTCCAAGATATAAAGCGATCCCACCTGCGGAGCCTTACGTGAACATGTACATACGTGATTACAAGAATTAATATCATGAGTAGAGTTTAAACACGTCGAATCATGAACACGTCCATCTTTTTATTTTATAAACTTTCGTTTTTACTCCTAAGATTATAATCTAATGACTGGTTAATCAAGAAGCCTGATTGGATCAGAGGATTAAGGCCGATGTCATTATTTACTAATTAGGTCAAAAGTCTCGATCTGTAATCATTCTTATTTAGGCGTCTCTCCCAGGGCGTCACGGATTAGCCATGACACACTCGAGCGATACCAATGCTAATTTATAACAGGCCGTACGGCATTTTCCCTCCCTCCTATTACCCAGCGATCCCATGGATAGTGTGTTAAAGTGACATTGATGGTTCTCGTCTGTATTCAGCGTCCACTCTGACTCAGTTTCAGCGATCTGTTCAGACAAGTTTAGCTCCAGCGCTGCACGTCAAGCGTACGTCTGTTACGTGGTGTACTATTGAGCCTCTATTGTGATGGGGAAGAGTGAGGTAAGATGGAGTTATGCGGACTAATCCATATTTGATAGCTGTCTTGGTAACCAGAATAACAAACATGTCTGATGTGCGTATCTGTCAGGGCTTTAAACTTAAGTACACGTGGGTTTGGAAAGCATTTGTTCCGTGTCTGTGAGTTTATTTGAATGTGTCTTTGCATGACATTTTCTTTTCCGGATTTCTCCGGATTGTTTGTATTATGCCCTGTGTAGGTAAATGTATTTGCAGGTTTTTATATTAAAAACAAACAACATCAAAAAATAAAAATAAAATTTGTATTTTGTCCATTGTGTGTATTTAATTTTTTACATCATGGTTTTGTAAATGAACTTTGACCAAATATATTCCTTCTTTCTTTCTTTCTTTCTTTCTTTCTGTCTTTCTTTTTATTAATTAACCAAATAATTACAGAATTAAGAAAGAAAATGAACTCGGTTTTTTTTCAATCACTTGAGGATGAGAGGAGAGAGAGAGAGAGAGAGAGAGAGAGAGAGAGAGAGAGAGCACGTGGCGTTGAGGTTCAATAGCTCCCTCTAGTGTTCACGTAATTAAAGCGGCCCAGGATTCGATTTTATATCCAGTGTTTAGAGTATATAATAACAACAACAACAACATTAATAATAATAATAATAATAATAATCCTGCGATGGCCTGGCAGGCTGTAGGGTGTACCCTGCCCTCGCCCAGAGTCGGCTGAGATGGGCGCCAGCCTCCCCGCGACCCTGATTAGGATTAAGCGGTTTAGAAAATGAATGAATGAATGAATAACAACAACAACAACAACAACAACAACAACACCAACACCAACAATAATAATAATATTGATGATGATGATGATGATGGTGGTGATGGGCGGCACAGCGGCGCAGCTCGTCTACATCACTGCAAGAAGGTCCTGGGTTCGAGTCCCAGGCGCGGGCGTTTCTGTGTGCAGTTTGCATGTTCTCCCCGTGCTTGTTTCCTCCGGGTACTCCAGTAACCTCCCACAGTCCAGAGACATGCAGATTAGGCTGTTCCAAATCCTAGGTGTAGACGTATCTATCTTTTTATTTACATACTTGTTTATCTATTTATCTGTCTGATAGTATGTTTTTGTGTACTTATTTCTTTGTGTAGGGCGCGGTGCACGGTGGTGCAGTGGTTAGCACGTCCACCTCACAGCAATATGGTCCCGGGTTCGATTCCCAGGCTTGGCGTGTTTCTGTGTGGAGTTTGCATGTTCTCCACGTGCTTGTGTGGATTTCCTCCGGGAACTCCGGTTTCCTTCTACAGTCCAAAGACATGCACATTAGGTTAAGTGACTGCTCCAAATTGCCCCTCAGTGTGAACATGAATGTGAATGGTTGTGTGTGTGTGCCCGCCTTCAGAGATAGGCACCCGCCTCCCTGAGACCCTAATTAGGATTAAGCGGTTTAGTAAATGAATGAATGATTAAAGGATTAAATTCATCACAACATGTTTGAGGTTTTGTAATAGCCTCACATGTAGGCTATACCTACACAATCCTCCAGTCTTCTAACTGTACAATGTGGGTGACCTCCTGTCCATTTCGGGGTCAGATCTGTGTTCTTGACTAACATGAGCGGGAACTTGACGTTGTCTTCTGTTGTTGTAGTCCATCCGCCTCAAGGCTTGAGGTTTTGAGATGGTTTTCTGCTCACCACGGTGGTAAAGAGGGATGAATTGAGTTACTGAAGCCTTCCTACAGTAGAATTGATCAACACTCAAACACTCAGGTAAGGTAAGTCTGTTGGGCTTTTTACACCCGAGCCTACCGGCGCATCATACTGGTGTGAAGCGACTAGGAGTTCAACTCATCCTGGATGGGACGCTAGTCCATCCCAGGTTACCTTCCTGGTATTTTTCCCGGTACCCATTAATACTGCTGGGTGGACAGAGGCACACTTGTGGTGAAGACCTTACCCAGGGGTCTTATGGGGGTCTAATGGGGATTCGAATCCACGACCTCTCGATCATGAGCCCAGCACCCTCACCACCACACCACCGGCCCCGCATACACTCAGCTGGATGGCTTATAAATACAAACCTTTTGTAGATAGAGGTTAAATATTGTATGTTTGGACATTTATCACAAAATTAAGGTTTTAGTAATATTCACGAATGTTTACAGACACAAAAAGACACAGGCTGATGATGATGATGATGATTTGCAGCCTGCAACAAGCGTTCGCTCCAGCTCAGTTTCATGACTGCCTGGAGGAAACACCAAGGAGGGCAGGGCAGCAGCCTGAAGGTCTCCTGGGACGTCTGGATTAGAGACACTCTCTGGAGGGGTCATTAGCCCATACGATTATCTAAAGATCCAATGATACACCATCAGCCTGAGCTCCCCTTTCCCTTCTCTCTCACTGCATACCGAGCTCCCTGGGGTTTGAGTGGTGTGCTGGTGTGGGCCAGTTAGAAGTCAACGTCCTGCCATCTGATGTCACGCTCCTGCTCGGATGTGTGTGCCGTGTGGGTGTGAACGGATTTGGTGGTTGTGAAATATGGAAGCGGTATTTGAGTTATTGATGTTTCCAAGCAAGATTCCAGTTAAAAATAATCGTGGAGTGGAATAATTGGTGGCTTGAAGGGGACATACTGTGGAATATGAAGTCGTGGAAGTAGGATTTGGATGAGGGTTCTTAAAACGCTGCATCTTATACATGATATCACCTCCAGTGTATTTGAGAGAGAGAGAGAGAGAGAGAGAGAGAGAGAGAGAGAGAGAGAGAGAGAGAGAGAGAGAGAGAGAGAGCAACCACCAGGTGGCAGTAGCCAATCAGACTTGATTTATCATCGACAGGGCAAAAAGTTACCTTCTTTTGTCAATCCTAAATTGGCAAAAAGCCATGTTTTAGATAAAGGACTGTAATGTGGCCTAATTAGCACCTGATGTTCTCTTCATTATGTTGACTCAGAGAGTCCCACTGAGATACTCTTAATCTCATGACAGATTGTCGAAATTATGGCAAACAGCCGTAATTAAGACAACAAATAACACACACACGCACTCGCACACACACAAAGATAATACTATACCCATTTCTTTGGAGTTATTTCATTTTAATCTGGTGTACAATAAAAATATGGATTACCTCAAATCAGTGCCGCAGTGGTTAGCACGTCTGCCTCACAGCGAGAAGGTCCCGGGCCCTGAGGTCCTGAGTCCCGGGCTCGGAGAGGGTGTTTCTGTATGGAGTCTGTATGCATGTTCTCCTCGTGCTTGAGCGGGTTTCCTTCGGGTACTCCGGTGTCCCCCAACAGTCCAAAGACATGCACAGTAGGCTAACTCATTCATTCATTCATTTTCTGAACCGCTTAATCCTAATTAGGGTCGCGGGGAGGCTGGCGCCCATCTCAGCCG
>JBCNYH010000026.1:1459836-1473927 GCA_039654325.1 Tandanus tandanus
CATGCCTCTCACCACAGACAGAGAGAGACATGGCCGGCCTTTGATAACCCAGTTAGCTGCACTGGGGGGACAGCAGTAACAACCTGGTGATAGTGGGGCCTGAACCCCTGGGTTCGATTCCCGGGCTGTTTCTGTGTGGAGTTTGCATGTTCTCCCTGTGTTTGTGTGGGTTTCCTCCAGGTACTCCGGTTTCCCCCGACAGTCCAAAGAAATGCACAGTAGGATGATTGCCTGTTCCAAATCGCCCCTAGATGTGAATGTTTGTGTAAATGGCTCTGTGATGGCCTGGTGAGCTGTACAGGGTGTACCCCGCCTTCGCCCAGAGTCGGCTGAGATAGGCGCCAGCCTCCCCGCGACCCTAATTAGGATGAAGCGACTTAGAAAATGAATGAATGAAAAAATAGCATATGAAGAATGAACTAGTGATGTCACATAGAGGGTTATGATGAAATTTCTGTATATTTACGTATGTTCATATATGATGATGTTTCCAAAGCACCGACTGCTTTTTTGTGCACCCATGTTCGAGCCTCTTGCTGATAAACCCTGCCTCTGTCTGAGCTCTGTGTGCTCACGAGGCCCGACTGTCCCATCAGCAAAGTCCAACCTCTTTCCTGCTCTAATCGTTCCAGGCCCATTAGCGCACATCCATTAGAGCACTCGTCCGTTCCCCATTTTCCGTCCCTCCCTCACTTTAGAGCACCCCGGAGACACTCAGCATACAGCTGGCAGTACAGGAACAGGAACAGGTGAGTGTCAGAGTTTTCTGCTTATCTGTATACAGTCATAGAGTCATGACCAAAACCACAGCGTAGCATCGCCTCAAACACTTGGCTGATGCTTTAGGCTACAGTGTAGGGAATTTACAGGAGTAACAATTATGATTCAACAACATGCTGGGATCCAGAGCACTTATATAGAGTCTCGCTGCTCATTCTGGTGTACCCTGTTGTTCTATATTGAATACACACGAGTGAAAATTATTTTCCATCACCTATGGAGGGTTGCCAGATCTCTGCAAAAAAAAAAATAATAATAAATTTCCACACCAGATACATCTCCAAGTCCACGCAAAAGACCTGAAGTATTTGTTACTAAACAGGATCTTGTGTTAACTGAGTATTTTTTATAAATAAACCTTTAAATTTGACACAAAAAAACAGCAACCCAGAAAATAAAGTAAATAAAAGTCCCGTCAGCTGCTTTTCCTTTACTGAAAACGTTCATAGAGTAAGAATAAGGGAAGAGTGACTTGCGCCCCAATGGGCTTCTATGAGCACTTGTTGCAGTTACCATTTTTGACCACTAGGTCTAATAATGCAGTCATTCATTCATTCATTCACTCATTTTCTAAGCCGCTTAATCCTAATTAGGGTCGCCGGGAGGCTGGCGCCCATCTCCGCCGACTCTGGGCGAGGGCGGGGTACACCCTGAACAGCTCACCAGGCCATCGCAGGGCCAACACTCAGACAACCATTCACACTCACACTCACACCTAGGGGCAATTTGGAACAGCCAATTAGCCTACTGTGCATATTTTAAGACTGTGGGAGAAACCCGGAGTACACAGTGGAAACCCACGCAGGCACGGGGAGAACATGCAAACTCTACACAGAAATGCCCCGAGCCTGGGAATCGAACCCAGGACCTTCTTGCTGTGAGGTGGACGTGACAACCGCTGCCACACCGTGCCGCCGCATTCATTCAAATCATTCAGTTCAATCATTCATTCACTCATTTGCCAAGCCACTTAGGGTCCCAGGGAGGATGGATCCTATCTCAGCCGACTCACCTAATGTGCATGCCTTTGGACTTTGGAAGGAAAGCAGAGTACTTGGAGGAAACACACGGAAGTACGGAGAGAACATGCAAACTCCACACAAAAACGCCCTCACCAAGCCCGGGATTCAAACCCAGGGTCTTCTTGCTGTGAGGCCACCATGCTGCCATGGAGTGATACACCATGGAGCTAAATGGGTCAGTGAGCGTGTGGTACTCGTACTACAATCTTGAACGGTGAGCAAATCTATAGAACAGAAATATAAGAAATATAAATTGTATGTAGTTTGCAACAGGATTGTGCACAAGTGCCAAATGGTAGCAACGTCCACAACGCTGGGTTTTGAACTCACAACCTTCTTATCAGTAGCATGGCATGGCATTCTTTTTAAAAATCATAAACATCACATGTTCCTCACTCTTCACATCAGTCAATTCGGAAAGCTTCTGCACTCAAAGATTGCCTTGCATTGACCAGACATGTTGAAACACCACGCCGCGTCGAGAAACACACATCTCCCACTCCAGTCTAGCACCGGAGCCGCCTTTTTTTTTTTTTTGACACAGTGGGCTCTTGGAATAAGACTGCGCACCTGTCCAAGTCGCCCCACAAAGCTATGTCTGCTACACCGACAAGGCAAGGGAACATATTTATTTCACCGCGAGATCAAGCCTCGTCCTGGCCGTAAAATTCCCATACAATGTCATCTTCTGAAGATGCATTTTTCATACGACGCCATGTGCCTCTCTGTCACTCATAGCTGCAGGGCATTGGAACTGGAGGATAATACAAGAGGAGGAGGAGGAGAAAAAAAAGCAGAACTATTAAATATTAAAGTCTCACTCTTCCCTAACACCGGGAGTCACTTGTTCTGCAGTCCCAAAAGCAAGAATCAAGGAGCTTCAGGATCAAGGCCAGAGTTCAGGGGTCACTCCAGTGTGGACTTTTTGAGGGGAGAGGAAACACACGAGCTGTCCATCAGCCAAAGCCTAATGATCTCCTGCGGTGAAGCTAATCTAGAGAGGCCTCCACTGCACCACCAACCACCTCCACCACCTCCACCTCTACACACTTTGCTCGATCAAGAACATCCCACCCCTTCTGCTGGTATGCAAACCATGCCTAACCAAATCAAGTGAAAAGCTAATGGCTAAAGCATTACAGTTTGATACAGGTTGCATTTCGAGATTGTCTATCACCGACCAGCAGGGCTGTCAGTCAGGTGGTAGCACAGCTGCTAAGGGAGCGCACCGCACTCAACAAGCTGTCAACACGACGAGGCCCGAACAAACCGACTTCAGAAAGCTTCATGAAAAATGGATCCATATATGTACATATGCCTGTGAATGAATTCCCAGCGGAACCTCACACAGAGAGAAATACGAACACAATAAAAAGAGATGATATTAATACTCAGATCATGCTTGTCAACACAAGATGGGGCTCGAACAGCAACAACAAAAAAAACCGATGGAGAGAATTAAAGACAGAGTCAGTACAGTACATGCTGCGAGAAGAATGATGCTAACAACACATTAACGTTGACAGGAAATCCCTCTAGATTCAGAGCATTTTATCTCTTGTTGAGATATAAACACGTAACGTGTAAACAATTTTATGTTCTTCTTCTTCTTCTTAATAATGTGACTTCAGTGGTCCACGAATGTCATTATTCTTTATCAGGAAGAAGAGAAGTCCTTCACTGAATGATTTCTTACACAGCATGAAAATACAGCAGATCTGGGTTCAACTTCTGAAAGTCCTTCACTGCTTTCTTCACTGTTCTGAAGGAGGGAAATGTAAATTGTGTCAGAGAGGCATTTTTGAACTTGAATAAGAGCAGTAGGGAAAGGGCTCCATTAATGGGACCCTGGATGAGGGCTTTAAATATTACATAGCTGACAGAATGAAACATTTCCACTCCTCTGGCTGCCTCTCACTCCAGAGTTCCTCAAGAGCAGTGAGCGCAAGGGCTGAAGGGCCTGGGTGGAAATTTCGTCCAAGGGATTCATCCTTCCAGGACGTGAGAATGTTTTTTTGTAACGTGCAATAAATTGTCAACCACTGATGATTAATTTTGATTGTCTGAGTTATTAACTCCTCAATGTTCTCAGGTCAGAATTGTATTCAGTTTCTGATGCTGTGTAGAATTAAATGGCTGAAAAATTATCCATCATTTCATTCCTCCACCCTTCCATACATCCATTCATCAATCCATCCAACCAATCATCCATCAATCCTTTCAAATATCCAACCAAGCAACCAACCAATTAGCCATCTATCCAACCAACAACCCGTTAATTTATCCAACCATCCATCAAGCCAACCAAGCAACCATCCTCCAATCTTTCCAAATATCTAACCAACAACCCATTAATCAATCCAACCATCCATTTATCCATCCATCAAGCCAACCAACCAACCAACCATCCTCCAATCTTTCCAAATATCCAACCAACCAAACAATCAACCATCTATCCAACCAACAACCCATTAATCAATCCAACCGTTCATCCATCCATCCAACAAGCCAACCAACCAAGCATCCTCCAATCTTTCGAAATATCCAACCAACCAGCCATCCAACCAAGCCTCCATCTATCAACCAACAATTCATCCATCCATCCATTAATCCAAGCAAACAACCAACACACCATCTATCTTTCCATCCATTCAATCATTCATTCAACCAATCAACCTTTACTCCAACCATTTAATTAGCCCACAAACCAATTATCCATCCATCGAACCATCCATCCATTTAACCATTCAATCAACCAACCATCCATCATGCGATCCAATTATATATCCATCCAAACAACCATTCCTACAACCATTTAATCAACCAACCAACCATCCATCTTTTAATCCAATCATTTATCCAACCAACCTATCAAGTAACCAACCATCCAGTTATCTATTACCTGTACCGTATTATCTGTCAGGTTTGCGTTTGAGTTGGAGCCAAACATAACCAACTTCAGGTGAGAGAAGGACCCTGAACAGTTCACCAATCTGTCACAGGGACAACACAGAGACCAACAACCGTTCATGGTAACAGTGGTGAAAAAATATATCGTCACTAAATATACTTTACACCTCCAGAGTTCATGACTGAGTCCAGACTTAGAATCCTCACTTTCACAAGCACATACAGTTCATATAAATATAGCTGTAAATAGTTTACTCGTTACTAATGCCTGAATAATATGTTTTAATGTGAACCCTGTGACCTGTTCAGGGTAAACCCCGCCTCTCACCTGAAGTTTACTAATTCATTTTTTAAAAAAGCTTCCATCGAGCACCAATTCTGCTGGAAGTGGAATGCTGGAATGCTGAAATGCCAGACAGGAAAAATATCATAATCCACAGAACCACTCGTTACTGCGGTGATGAGCAGAAAAGCATCTCAGAAAGTACAAAACATTCAACCTGGAGATGGATTTCTGTTATGGATTCTGGTTACCAATAACAGGATCCTGAGGCTATAGATTCTCCAAAACTGGAGAGTGAAAGACCGGAAGAAGATAAGAAGATGTTTTTCGGTAACATGTGCACAAATATTCCTATTAAAGCATCCTGGTGTTTAGTCATTCGTGGGTTTTATAACATCTACATAGAGACAGTTTGTTGTTGCACGGCTCAAATGGAAAACCTCACAGACACTGGAGATGAAAACACTGATACAGCCTGGGTTCTCAAGAACGCTGAGTAACACGCACTGAGTAGTAATTCATTGATTACATCTTAATTAAACGTGTAATAAAGGAGTACATACGTCTCTAGCCTGTTGAGCTTTCGGAATTCTAGATAAAATCAACGCAGATATCATTTCAACTACTTCCCTAAATTGTTTGGTTTTAAGCTGCATGCAAATTAATCTCAGTCGTATCTTGAGTCCTACGCTCTGTTCACATTCACTGACCAATTTAACAGACGCTCTTGCTCGTTAGAGTTTAAAAGTCGTTGCACACACACACACACACACACACACACACACACACACACACACACACACACACACACCAGTGAGCATTGTTTGAACTGGCAAAATCTCACCTAGTTTTTTCCCCCTCGATTTTGAAGCTTTCAAGCGCTCAGAGAGTGCAAACCTCCGCCAAGCCGGGGGAAAAAAATCTGAGCATGTACCCAGCATCCCCTGCTGGAACTGCTGTAGTAATGCCATACTTCAAGAAAAATTGTCCGCTCTCACAATGTCAAAATTTACTGGATCCAGAATGTATTAATAATCTCCAAAATTTAATGGAGTCTTCTTTGTCCAAAGCCTCCCTCCCTCACTGAACCGCTTAATCCTACTAGGGTCACGTGATAGGCTGGAGCCTATCACAGCCGACACTGGGTGAAGTCGTGGTACACCCTGAACAGCTTGCCAGTCCACCGCAGGGCAACATACACACAACCATTTAAACCCAAACTCACACCTAAAGGCATGTTGGAACAACTGGTTAACATAAGGTGCAACTGTATCTCTGTGTCTGACGCAAAATTGGTCGAGAGTCGCTTCATGAATCCAAACTCCTGCAGCTTCAACAGATGTTCTTTTGCACACAGACGATGCTCGATCCCCTACTGATGGGGTGTGTATGTAAGGGGTCATTTCATTTATGAGCTCCACTTAGCTCCATTTATCCAACATTTACATGCTCACCAGAATTATTGGCCTCCCTACACTCGCACTTCCTGTTGACTCATTCATTGGTCTCGCTTCCATTTGGACTTGATCAAAACATTAGTGTCAAAAAAAATCATCTTTGTTTCCGAGTGTTTAAACAGTAAAGCGTTCGGCGGATCCTTTGGAGTTCAAACAGGATTACCCAAGTCATTACCAGTGACGGCGGTTGGTATGTTCACCTCACAGCAAGAAGGTCCCGGGTTCGATTCCCGGGCTCGGAGCGTTTCTGTGTGGAGTTTGCCTGTTCTCCCCGGGCTTACATGGGTTTCCTCTGGGTACTCCGGTTTTCTTCCACAGTTCAAAAAAATGCACAGTAGGTTGATTATCTGTTCCATATTGCCCCTAGGTGTGAGTGTGAGTGTAAATGGTTGTTCGCGTGTTGGCCCTGAAGTGGCCTGGCGAGCTGTTCAGGGTGTACCCTGCCTTCGCCCAGAGTCGGCGGAGATGGGCGCCAGCCTCCCAATTATCAGGGTTAAGCGGCTCGGAAAATGAATGTGAGAATGAGTATGTTTTAGTCGTCTGAGAATACACCGTTATTAAACAGGAATGATTGTAGATGAAAGTTAAGCCACTTCAATTCATTTGTGTAATGATTAATTCTGCTCATTTTTATGAAGAGTGCCAAGAATTCTAGGAAACAGTTTATGCAAAATAGTTTGCATAGTTGATAGTTCAAGCAGAGTCGTCCTAAAGCAGCAGGAAGTTCCTTCTAGATCTAACCCTGCTGTTGTCTATCTGACAAAACAATCATTTTTATATTGATGGATTAACATCATGACGCTCACATTAAATAATAAAGCACAAGGCATCACAAACTACAAGAATCTTCGGCTGGAACGATCCAGAGAAAAGCAGCTAATCCCTGAACACCACTACACCGCCCTGCTGTACGCCTGCCAATAGCTCCGAGGCCCATGTTTGAAGGCATAATTGCTGTTAGTATATACTACACGAGAACGGCGCGATCTGATTGGTCTGCTATGTCAGCTCAGGACTAAAAATTATTATTGTGAGTGGATAACGCTTGAATCAAAATGACGGACACTCGCTGTATGTCACGGTCACTTGGAGGAGGCGGAGTCATCGTTATCATGCTTTACAATGGAGAAATAATCCATAAAAATGTTATGATTATTATTGTAGTTTTTCTCGTTTTGCTTGTTTTCATGTAGTACACACTAAAACATGTTCACGGCGCCCAGAGTACTTTCATTTCGGTACCTTGTTTTCATTTTTGAATGGGCTCGAAGTGCAGAGCTCACCTGACCTGCCTCTGTCATGGTTATAAATATTTGTTTCCATGTAGTTTATACTTAAATTCTTAAAGTGAAATGAAATGAAATTATTCCAAAACTCTCCTGTAATCTAAAGATTTTTATATTTTCATCATCAGGTGGTTTTTACTTACATTTTCAAAGTTGCTAAAATGCATTTGATAGTTTGCATTAGCCTGTTTTTCAAAGTCTGCTCTCTTTCACTCTTTCGATTGCGTGATATCACAAGAAAACGACATGGACACGTCAGTTCATATAAGGCAAGATAACGGCAAAAATAACGGTATACAGGTATTAAATTACCAAATCAGATATAACCCAGTGAACTTCTCATCATGGGTGAAGGCGGGGTATATTTTGGAACAGCCAATTAGCCCAATGTGCATGATTTGGGAGGAAACCTAGAGTATCCTGAGGAAACCCACACAAGCACAGGGAGAACATGCAAACTCCACACAGAAATGGCCCACTCTTTATATACCCAATTATTTTTTAAAAAGTTTGCAGGTTTTTTTCATTTTGTATAAATCACATGGTATAATCACACCCAAATGTATATGTAAAAAAACCCCCAAAAAATCCACCTTCCATCTTAACTGAAAATTAATACATTTTGGCGTTTCGAGCATATGAAGTTATGTCCCCAAGAACTATGTCAACTCTGTCATATTCGCTGTCCGAATCTAATTCAGGATTTTAATTTTACATGCAATTGGCACTATTAGGGCAGTGTAAAACGTCAGAGCGCGAAATCTTATCATTTAATATTAAAAAATGAAAATAAAAGAATTAAAAATCATTGCAACTGTAAGCGTACATTTTTGGACGTCAACTCTGTTGTTATAAGTACTCTCAGCGCATGACAGAGTGAAAACGTGGGAAGGTTTTTTTTTTTTACATATACATTTGGGTGTGATTATACCATGTGATTTATACAAAATGAAAAAAAAACCCCTGCAATCTTTTTTTAAATAATTGGGTATATAAAGAGTGGGACATAAAATATGCATGTCTATGAGAATGACCCATACATGAACAAATAGAAAATGCCTCACTTCATTCTAATGCAAACACACCACCATATTTTGATAGGAACAGACTTAACCCATGGATGCGGCCTTTAATAAGTTTGGGATTAATTCCCCTTTAAAGAGAGACGTCTGCTCGTGCATGGACTCGGAGCTCACCTATCTCCTTCATGGTTTAAAAAAAATGTTAAAAATAAACAATAAAAATCATATAAACAATAAAAATCATATTTTAGTGTACTTTTTGTGCTGATGCTCCCGTGTAGTATATACTAAACGAATTATGCACATCGGACCCAATGGATGTTGCTGAATGGAATAATTCTCTCAGCGTTCGGTCTCAGTGACTGTTCAGTGACGTCCACCTCACCTTCGGTGCGCAATTGTTCATTATATCTTTTATTTTTACTGAAATTCTTCTAAATCAGTCAATCAGGCAATGTACTACATATAGTTCTGATAAAAATGTCCAAGCGTTTCTTTGGATTGCACCTCAATCAGACCAAAGTCTGATTACGAGGTTGCGTCATGAGGTTACAGTGTTGTTTATCTGTAAAGAGAGAAAATCTGAATACTGTGCATGCAACGGTTCCTTGTTAATAAACTCTACTCTCATCATTCCGTGCTCGGGACTCTGTAAAATCCACATCCTGCAGTTGTTAGTGCTAATCCGCTAGTGTCATTATCTGGCCATCAACGGATCAATAAAACCCAAGAGGCCTTACGGTGAGACTAATCGTTTCCTGAAGATAAACCATCAATAATCCTGGCCTTTAGCATGTGAAAACTATTAAAATGTTACTCTGTGGTAAAGTGGAGCAGAGGCTGTGATGTTTATCTGAGCAATTTTAGTTGTGCCTTACATTGCCATTTGCAATCTCAGAAAGCATGACAAAACAAAGCCGGAGCCAAAACCGTCAATCTACGGTCACATTTGCATGAGGTGACTCATTAAACGGTCTGACTCTTCCCAGTAATGACTTCACTCTGATGGCAGTTCCTCTTTCTCCACTTCTCAAAGTTTTAATCTCGTGTTTTTATCAAAAGCTGCTGGCTGGCACGGTCCCATTTCCACTTAATGCGCACTCGACTAACTAATTTTGTTGCTGTTACTGACCAGGGGAGCTAATTGGCTCCAGGGCCCAAACATATAACCCTTTGCTTGACTTGTATTCCACACCTGCTGTTACTGGTGGTGTCGTGTGCTTTACAATGCAACAGATTGTGCTATTTTTTCCACGGGTAACAAACAATAACAGACTTCCATTCTGCCAGGGGGTCTATTATTCAACGGCAAAGGAGGCACGAGCCTTTAGGAGAGGAAAAGGCCTGCATTTCCACTCGCGTTGCGCTTCTACAGCTTTTTTTCTATAAAAAATATTATTATTATTGTTAAAACCTAGCACATGCTTGCTCATATTGATGATTTCGACCCAACACAGCGGTCCTGTGGATGTCAGTTATCCTGAAATCATGTACATGGCAAAGAAGAGGCAGTTAGTGGTGTGCAATTACATCCGAAAATTCAATGCTATCGAATTGCGTACTGTTGCACTCAGAGGTTTACATATACTCATCTTGGGCGTGAACATCAAAGGCGTATCGGATCTTTAAATATATCTAAAAATTCATACTGTATTTTACCTCTTCTGAAATCAACACAGGGTAAAAAAACAACAACAACAACAACAACAACAAAAAAACCCACAAAAATATTTATTCATTCATTCACTACTATGGTCATGAGGAGGCCAGAGCCTATCTCAGCCGACTCTGGGCGAAGGAGGTGTACACCCTGAACAGCTCACCAGTCCATCACAGCTCCAACACACACACACACACAAACTCCACGCAGATATGGAGGACCAGGGACCTTCTTGCCGTGGGGTCGACGTGCTAACCACGATGCCACCCGGCGGCCCCTGACATTCACACCCATGGATGATTGGGAGTATTCGGTTGAGCTCATATTCATGTCTTTGGACTGTGGTTTATTGCAACCTTATACCATTGTACCATGTTCCATGGAAATATCACATCATATCCACCTCTGCGCCATGCTAGAAACATCCTACCCCCACCCACCCTGTTCCCCAACAAAGGGCAAAAAAATCCCAATAAAACAAAGCACGGAGATTGTCGTGAAACTGAGGCTAAGTGCTGCTGATTGATCGTAGCGTGGTCAGATCTGCTGTCCCGCCGGACTCTGCTCTCTGATCCAGGTAATGTTGGATCACGGCTGGCTGGCGAGACCTCACTAACAAGAGGGGACTGTCTCATCCATCTTAAGGAAGTGCTCTATGGAACATATTGATCCAGGAACAGGAACAAATCCCAGAAAAGCTGTTCCTCATCAGACCCCCTTCACTCCGGTCACATGGCGACACGTCTACCGAGATGTTTAGGATGCCGGGGAAGGGGGGTGGGGTGTTGGGGAGGGTCTTTGGTGGGTGACGACCTGAGAAGATAATACTACTCCATCACTGCTATAGAACGCACTTCAGATCAGAGAACTAGAATCAGAGTGGACAAAGTATTAGCGCCCAGTCAATAACATTCAGAAGTAATCAGGAGCGCTCCAGGGGGCACATGCACTTATTGGCACATGCCTCAATAAAACCACAGGGGCAGATTTGAATATAATACCAACCATTAATCAGAGATCATTATCACAAACCACAGTTTATTTCCAGGACCACTTTTCAGAAGTAAATAGGACGTGATCGATTCGTCACAGATGGGGACCGCGGCACTGTTAAGTGCCTAACCATGCAAATATTACCATTTACTAAACAATTATTGGGCGACAGATTCAAACAGTGTTTTTTTTTATAGACTGGGCTCCAAGGACTTGTGTGCACAGAAAATATTACACTTGCATGAAAATATGAGGGCGGCACGGTGGCGTCGTGGTTAGCATGTCTACCTCACAGCAAGAAGCTCCTGGGTTCGAGCCCCGGGCTCGGCGAGGGCATTTTAATGTGGAGTTTGCATGTTCTCCCTTGCATGGGTTTTCTCCAAGTACTCTGGTTTCCTTCTACGGTCCAAAAACTGCACATTAGGCTAACTGGTTATTCCAAAATTGCCCCTAGGCGTGAATATGAGTGTGAATGGTTGTGTGTTGGCCCTGCGATTGTCTGGTGAGCTGTTCAGGGTGTACCCCGCCTTCGCCTCGAGTCGGCTGAGATAGGCTCCAGCCTCCCCGCGTCCCTAGTATGGAAAATGAATGAATGAAATTATAGGGTGGCACAGTGATGTACTGGTTAGTGCGTCCACCTCACAGCAAGAAGGTCCTGGGTTCAAGTCCCAGGCTCGGCGAGGGCTTTCCTGTGTGGAGTTTGCATGTTCTCCCCGTGCTTGCATGGGTTTCCTCCAAGCAATTCAGCAAATAAATTAATGAATTTTTGAAAATATAAAAAATATGTAAATATCTACAATATATCACCACAGATTTTCAGGATTTCAGGAATATCAGGTCTTCCTAGAAACTGATCCCAAGTGTGCAAAACTTCCAGTATGTTCTCTCCAAGGAATATCGGTGAAGTCACCCTTAAATGTCCAACACAAAAGACCTGCAGCAGGTGGGAAGAAGAAACGGAGAAGTTCAAATAACCCACCAACGCTCCAAATCTGCGCTGGCTTCCCAACGGACACAAGCCAAGACCACAACGGATGACGCCGCGTATGCTATCAGTGCGGTAAGTGTAACTCACACCTACAGCGACAGTCAGAGGTGCAAAGAAAACCTACGATGACTCCCATTCACTGACAGACTTCAAAGTGGAGGTGCACTGAGACCGGAGACGGCAGAGGCGTAGGCGGGCGGGTGTTTGAACGGTCAGTGAATTTGCACTCTCTCATCCTCCATTTGCTATTCCATCTCCAGCGCCGTGCTCCTTCTGCTTTATCCGCAGTGTTTGATGCAGATTCCCAAAGGAAGGCTGGAGAGGAAGAAGAGAAGTTCGAGTGCAGGAAGAAAAGGAGCTGAGAGGAGCGAGATGTGTTTAACGCTCGCTTAAAGAAAATGTCGGGATAAAATCAGTCCGAACAGTAACGAATTCATGCTGCAGTCGTTTTAATAAACTCAGATTACACGAATGGATATGCAGCAAGAGGGTCCTGGGTTCGAGTCCCAGGCTTGGTGAGCACGTTTCTGTTTGTAGTCTGTATGTCTTCCCTGTGCTTGCAAGGGTTTCCTCTTGGTAGTCTGGTTTTCTCCTACAGTCCAAAGGCATCCACAGTAGGCTAAGTGGTTGTTCCCAATTGCCACTAGGTGTGAGTGTGAGTGTGTGTGTGTGTTCGCCCTGCAATGGTAGCTGTTCAGGGTGTACCCTGCCTTCTCCCAGAGTCGGGTGAGATGGGCTCCAGCCTCCCTGCGACCCTAATTAGAAATAAGCGGCTTAGAAAATGAATGAATGAATGAATATGCAGCAAGAAGGTCATGGGTTCGAGTCCCGGGCTCGGTAAGGGCGTTTCCGTTTCTAGTCTGCATGTTTTCCGCATGCTTCCATGGTTTTCCTCCGGGCACTCTGGTTTCCTCCTACAGTTCAAAGACATGCACAAAGACAATGCTAATTGGCTGTTCCAAATCGCCCCTAGGTGTGAGTGTGAGTGTGAATGGTTGTGTGTGCGTGTTGGCCCTCCGGTGTTCTGGCGAGCTGTTCAGGGAGTACCCTGCCTGTGTGGGCTGAGATAGGCTCCAGCCTCGCTGTGACCCTGGTAGGATTAAGTGGTTTGGCAGACGTGTGAGTGATAAGGAGAATAAAATATCAAACCCAAACCTAATAGCCGGATCTGAACATGCTCAGGGTGAAAACGCAATGCTAGATGTGTATTTAAGCCTAGTGGTGAGTTGAGGTAGAGTACACAGAGTTCAGAGGATAAGCGTGAGCTCAAAGTGCAGTGGACCGACAGACGGATGTGACAAACCATTACAAAGCGTAAATGATTGCTGTGTAAGGACTCATGTTGATCCTGCATTGTGTTGCACTTGTAATTGCCTTCACTGGCTCTGCAGGTCCTTTTGTGTCTCCACACTCACACCCTGCTGGAAACACAGCCTCGGGGTCAAAGGGGATACGATGCATCGAACGAGAGCACTTGTTTCACAGCTGTCTCCCTGCATCCCCTCCTGAGCGACACACACACAGCCTTCTTTCAACACACACACACACACACACACACACACACACACACACACACACACACACACACACACACACCCCACAAAAACAAAGAAAACCCCCAACACAGCTACATCCATCCAACAGATGTATGACTACACACAAAAAAAAAGTATCGCACTCGAGACAGGCT
>JBCNYH010000026.1:1487090-1500360 GCA_039654325.1 Tandanus tandanus
TATCTATCTATCTATCTATCTGTCTGTCTGTCTGTCTGTCTGTCTGTCTGTCTATCTATCTATCTATCTATCTATCTGTCTGTCTATCTATCTATCCATCTATCTATCTGTCAGTCTATCTGTCTGTGCACTTATCTCTCTATTTTTTGTCTGACTGTATTGTATTTGTGTCTGTCCATCTGTCTGTCTGTCTACTTATCTTCCTACATTTCACTTTTCTTTTTTCTTATTTAAAGCCCACACTGTACCCGAGACTTTCATTTATTCATTTCTCTTTACTGGCATTTACTCTAATTTCACTTTAATATAGCATCCTCAGGTGCAGTGGGTGGAGCTTTATATGGAAATGAGCTGTCATAAAATGTAAACCAATCACAAAGTTGATACAAAAAAACCCAAACAGATTTATATTTATTATTTCTGGAAACCACAAAAACGTTTTGAGATTATTACTGCCGTTTTGAGGGAAATTTTCTTTGTAATATTAATTGATTAATTAATTAATTTATTTATTTAATGGTATGTTGGCATTATATGCATTATACATGAACATTGTGCGATGTTTTAAATTTTAACTTTTAATAATTAATTAATAGTAACTAATTTTAACTTAATTTGAAAAGAATAGCAGTGAAAAAAATACACTGTAATCTCACTGCTGATTAATTTAAAGTTACAGAAAAATAAAATGAAAAGCCTGGAGTGAGTGATGCGAGGTTGTGAGAAGCAAGAACGAGACAAAAGAGAAAGCTGGAGAGATAGCGAGATAGAGATAGCATGTGTGTGTGTGTGTGTGTGTGTGTGTGTGTGTGTGTGTGTGTGTGTGCTCTGTAGTGGTGCACAGGGTGCAAACGTGGTGACAGCAGTGAGATCCGCGCTGAAACAGTAGCCGACCCCGGCGGGCGAGCCACACAGGCTGCGAGTGGGCCCTCGCTCTGGGGAGGATAATTGGAGCAGCGCAGGCAACATATGGCTAAGCAGGGGAGCCTGCTGCTGTGGCAGCTGTGGACTGGTGCTGGAGATCAGACGCACATTAAAGGGAACGTCCCCCTCCTTCTCCTTTTTTTTTTACCCCTTCACTCACTCCTCTCTATTCCTCCTCCTCCCGTTCACATCCTCGCTCTCTGCAAACATTTAAATGACAGCTCTTAACAGACCCCAACCCCCCCTTCAACCATCATCGCCCGCTCGCATGCCCCCAGGCAGCTCTTAATGCAGAGGCAGAAAAAGAGAGAGAGCGAGAGAGAGAGAGAGAGAGAGAGCGTGCCAAGAGAGAGGGTGTGTCAATAAACCTCTATTTTCCTCTTTTTATTTTAGCTGTATCAGTAAGACGTTTTTATTTCATATTTTTATTCCTTTAGCACTGACTGCTGCCGTCTCAGAAACAGGCTGATGTAAAATAAATAAACTCTTCTAGTCACAACACAAACACGAGCGCATCCAGCTGTCTGCAGAGACCAGAGAAGAAGAGCCATGATGTCCCAAACGCTGCCCCAAAGCAACAAGATGGATTTTTATAAGTTAAGGGGGAAAAAAAAGAAAAGGCAGAGCAGGGAATCACAGGAGAGCAGATTTAACACCTCTTACTAACAATCGCTTACACTTCATCGGTATCGTGAGGGTCTACAAGCAAGGTCTGAACACAACTGGAACTGAAACCGATGTTCATATGATGTTCCTCCTCTGGGACGGTCGCATTTATTTTCCTCAGCAAATACAGCAGTGACGAAG
The DNA here is from genome assembly GCA_039654325.1 of Tandanus tandanus. Lineage (NCBI taxonomy): Eukaryota > Metazoa > Chordata > Actinopteri > Siluriformes > Plotosidae > Tandanus > Tandanus tandanus. Next base: position 1,488,822 of record JBCNYH010000026.1, read on the forward strand.
GATAATAAAGACCGAAATCAAATCAACATGGCCGCTCACAGCGTCAACAGTAAACACACCTGCGCTGCTATGCTAGTGGGTTTCAGGCCTCTCTCACTTACTAATTTGCACAACCGCTTAGAGGTGATCGCACTAGAGGTGCGATAGAAAAGCTACTGACGTGAATGGCAATGTCGCTTTTCATTCTCAAATTTGTCTTGTGACATTCGTGGCATCGAACTTTGGTCACCTGGTTTGTGAGCTCATTGCAAAAAAAAAACATTCTGCGAATGTCGCAAATGGTCACAAAGTTGTCGTTTTTCGTTCGCAAGGAACAACTTTCACTGTGCAAATAAAAAGCGAATGGATTTACGACCTTTTTTTTCGTCAACCATCTGCAAACCAGTCGCAAATTACTCGCAAGTACCAAAAATTGTCGCGATTTACATACGCACGCAAAATATTCGCGCGCACGTGGAGTCGCAAAACATCTTGACACGAATTTCAAAATTTGCAAAAAAAATCAATTCGCATCGGTTGCTTTTCTATCGCACCTCCAGTGAGATCACCCCCTTAATCCTATTCGACTATAAAACTATACTCGACTATAAAACACACACATACACACACACACAACCATCCACTCTCACACTCACACCTAGCGGCAGTTAGGAACAGCCAGTTAGCCCTATGTGCATGTTGTTGGACTGTGGGAGGAAACCAGAGTACCCGGAGGAAACCATCGCAAGCACAGGGAGAACATGCAGACTCCACACAGAAACATCCTTGAACCCAGGACCTTCTTGCTGTGAGGGAGACATGCTAAAAAAGCACTACACCACCGTGCCACCCAAAACTTCATTCTGAGTTTCCAAAGCAAATCCTTAGCCCCTCCCCTCACACTCAGATGAAGACCACGAAGACTGCACTACATCCTAAACAATTCAGTGAACGCAGCGGGGGGCGTGGTCCAAACGGAACACTTTTCAAATTCATACAACATTCTTACTACATCCAAGTCAGGTTCTAATTTCTTACCACGCATGCCCCACATCCTGTGTGTTCCTTCTATGTTCTTACTACGACCAATCAGAGCGCACCACATGCTTACCACGTACTCACCGCAGCTGTCGGGTCTTTATGAATACTGCACCACGTGCTGCGCTTTTTTATTCGCTCTGCAGGTTTTCTTGTGTCCACATCAACAAGTCCGTGGCACACTTGTACTACACTAGTCCATCGTACTACACCAATGAAGTCCCTACTTACATCTTTGATCTTACTAAGTCGTTACTACGTCCTACTGCATCTGGAATCAACCACTTCAGCACCAAAGTTCTGCCACGTCCTCCGTGTCCATGGAGACCATACCACGTCCTTATCGGATTCTATTGCGTTCCACAAGTTCTTACTGCGTCCACTTCACTTTTTGAGGATGTAGTGCGAGCGTAGCGAATCGTGATGCGTGTTTGGGACTATGCCGTCTCTGAGATACCACGCAGAATATTGATCGTGTTTTAGGAAGTGGTGGGAAAAAGTTATGGAGGTAAATGACCAAGTGAAAGAAAGAGTTCTAGAAGGAAAAAAAATCTGAAAGATTATTGAAAAAGGAATAATAAAAAAATACCAAAATTTCCAATGAACGTGAGTAAAAAAAGGAAAAAAAGGAACAAAATCTCGTATTTGAATAATTGATCACGCAGCCGTGGTGAATAATTCACACGAACAAATCAGTGAATGTGACGTTATTAATCTTTTAAACTCCCACCTTTGCAGAACAGAACTAATCTTGTGTTGGAACGTTCCTCCAGTCCGAGTCAGAAGGAATTCACAGAAGCGTACAGTACAGATCCTCTCTCACGTTCTGTATCTACTAATTTTCCAACAAGGAAAAAAAACAGGAAGAGTAAAATGTTATGGAAATATGAGAACCTGATGCTTATAAAAAGAAAGAGATAAGACTATATTCAACTGAAACTTACACACGCTATCTAAGGTCGCATCTCATATACGGTACGTTCCTGTACGTTAGAAGGAACTCGCGGAGGAATCCGTTGTTGTGACGTGTTTCTGCTGTAAGTATCCTGACGTGATGAGTAGAAGTTACTTCTCCATAATAATCCACGTTAACATCTATATGACTGCAATCTCTCCAGGATGGTCTTCACGTTAATCCTTGTCCAAAGCAATCGGTTTCTATTAGACGTTTTACTGGAGAAGGGACAGTGGTGGCCCGGTGGGAGGGTGCTGGCTTACTAATCCGAAGGTCGTGGGTTCAAGCCCCCTATCACCAAGTTGTCACTGCTGTCCCCCCCAGTGCAGCTAACTGGGTTATCAAAGGACGGCCATGTCTCTCACTGTCTGTGGTGAGAGGCCTGTAAAAGAACCATTGCTGACATTCGTAAAGCGGCCATCGAGTTGCCGTCAGCGTGTTTCTGCCCTGCGATGGCCTGGCAGGCTCGGGGCGTTTCTGTGTGGAGTTTGCATGTTCTCTCTGTGCTTGTGGGTTTCCTCCGGGTACTCCGGTTTCCTCCCACAGTACAAAAACATGCACAGTAGGCTGATTGGCTGTTACAAATCACCCCTAGGTGTTCAGGTAACCTGCCTTCACCCAGAGTCGGCCGACATGGGCGCCAACCTCACTGTGACCCCAATTAGCATTAAGCGGCTTAGAAAATGAATGAATGAATGAATAATAATAATGCTACTACTAATAATAATTATGATAATGGTGATGATAATAATGATGATGATGATGATAATAATAATGATGATGATGATGATGATGATGATAATAATAATAATAATAATAATAATAATAATAATAATAATAATGCACCATTTTTAGTTTAATCCTGACCTGTGTTAAAGATTTTTTTGTTTTTCTTCATTTATATGTAACAGAATTACCACATATTTTGGTTCTTAACAAACAAAAAAAACTAATAATTAAACAAACAAATAAGTAAATAAATTAATTAATATATAAAAAAAACTAACAAATGAATAAATATTTACAGACCTCCAGAATTAGCAACATAGCTAATTGTGCTTTCAGCCTCCAAACAAATAAATAAATCAATAAATTAATAAACACAGTTTTCCCTTTTTTAAAATAATATTTGTTATGCATTAAACTTTTTTTTTTTGGGGGGGGGGGGTTAATTTAACGACATTTGGAATGTTCTCCCGCACTTACAGCCTGTCGCTTCGGCCAGAGCGTGATGTAGAATCTCAGAGATGGGATCCCGGAGCGTAAAGCTGCTGTGTGTTGTGTTACAGTGTAAGGTAACAAAGGCCTCCTGTGTTTAGCTGATAAAGCAGGAGGTGCATCTGCTCCATCATGAACTCCTTGCCAAGGCAGGATCAGATGAAGGGGTGAGAACGAAAAAGTAAAAGAGGAGCTAGGCACCTGAACCCCACCGTCAGCTTCCACTTCCCTCTGACCCCTGTTATTGCATGGCTTCGCCCGTTGCCAAGCATCGGCCGAGCCGTTGCCAGGCGAGCCCTGCATTATTAATGTTTTTCCGCTGAGCGCTTTCTGTCGACGGCTGGTTCAGCCTGAGCGTTCGAGTCGGACCTCGCTACACCAAACAATCCTGAACAAACATACCTCGGAAAATTATTCCTAAAGACGTAAAGCAGTGAGTTTCTTTATCCGAGTTCCCGTCACTGAAATCATTAGCCTGAAAACGACTCACCTGTTGTCCGTCGGCTGCTTGGTTTACATCTGAAAGCACCAAGGAGTCTTGAGTCTTGACCTGGAGCTCATGGACACGACATGATGAATCTCCACAGTCATAGCTCATGATAAAGAATCCACTGGAACAGTAAACGCTGGAGAAACGCTCTCCTCCAAAGAAACGAGTGCAAACTCCGGCGTTCCTTGGAGAGAGTCAGGAGTAACCATCCCTGCATCTCCAAACTAAGATTCAGCCAAAACATTCTGAGGCCTACAGAAGCAAAGAGAAACCTAGCAAGAGCAAGGCACCGCTTTAAAGGGCAGACGAGCCTGTGAGTGTGTGTGAGAGAGCGAGAGAAGGAGTGTGTGTGTTTGTGCAAGGGAAAGAGAGTGGCTAGAAGTTTATATGTGTTCTCCCTGAACCAGGGGACTGAATAAATAATACAATAGATATTCCTCTGATGAAGTCTCGCCGCAGCATTCATAATTATTTCATTGTTACTGTAATGAGAGCGGTGTTCTGCTGTACCATTCAATGTCAGGTATGAGCGCTGTGCCTCCAGGTGGAGCACCGGTGCACCTGCACCCACACATAAACACACTCCAAGGGTGTTTTCACAAAAGAAAATCAACAACAACAACAAACTCCACCAGAAGGCCACCAGAAAGTAGGGAGCGCTTTACGTTCACACTTACCCAAAGTGCAGCCGCTTGGTTCTCTTCATCTCTTATGAAGCCTCGGTCCAATTCCCATACATGTATTTTGTTCTTTTGGACCAATAACCAGTTAGATCCATATGTAACTTGCTGTGGGGCTGGTGGAATAGTGGCTAGGGTGCTGGGCTCATGATCGAGAGGTTGTGGGATCGAATCCCCATTACGTAAACCCCCATAGTGCTAAGACCCCTGGGTAAGGTCTTATCCACAAGTGTGCCTCTGTCCACCCAGCAGTATAAATTAGTACCAGTAAAAATACTGGGAAGGTAACCTGCGATGGACTAGCGTCCCATCCAGGAGGAGTTGAACTCCCAGTCGCTTCACGCTACGGAATGATGAGTCAGTAGGCTCTGGTGTAAACTCAAAGCCAAGTAACTTGTTGCAGGGTGGCACGGTGGCATAATGGTTAGCTCCTGGGTTTGAGTCCCGGGCTGGGCAAAGGCGTTTCTTTGTGGGGTTTGCATATTTTCCCATGCTTGACTGGGTTTCCTCCAGGTACACCGGTTTCCTCCCACAATCTAAAGACATGCACGTTTCACCAATTGGCTGTTCTTAGTTGCCCCTAGGTGTGAGTGTGAATGGTTGTGTATGTCAGGGCTGCGATGGACTGGCGAGTTGTTCAGGGTGTACTTCGTCTTCGTACTCCAGCCTCCCTGCGACCCTAGTGGGTTTAAGCGATTCAGTGAATGAATGAAGTAAAATTTCGCACTCTTACATCAACTACAACTTTTAAGCGTTCTCAAATTTCAATAAACAAAGTGATTCTTTCTCATATTTTTGCTTTGAACTTAATTGAAAATAACTGATTCCCTAATCACATGGAAGAACTCGAGGAAGAACCAGAAGAAGATGTGGTCTGTTTTCCCAGCGCTCCCTCCGGGCCAGCATTATGGCTTATCAAAGCAGAATTCGAAAGTTCCCCGAAGCCTCGGGTCAGACAAGACACCGGAGGACCAGCGCAGGGCTGCGTGCAGCGGGTGTGATCCGTACGCTAATCCTGTTAGCATCGTGAAGAGGCAGCCACCAAGCACAATGACACCCCGACCTACACCAGCTGGGGTCCAGAGTGCCCCCCTGCAGGCCCTCTGTCTCAGGGGCAAAACCCCCCCTTTCCCCAGAGACCCCTGAAATGTAGTCCTCACCATCTCTCCCTACGCTGGGTTTTCATTTGACCACCTGCAGGAACCCTCAGTGCCTCTGGTGGGAGGAGACACGCCAACAGTGTCACATCAATCATATATTCATATCAAACCACACTCCTCCACTGCGTGAGACGCGCTCACCATTTTATTGTATTATTATTATTATTATTATTATTATTATATAAAGTGCAATTTTAGGGGTGACCACGTGGTGTTAGAGGATATTTTAGGGCCTGGTTTTTGGAATGTGGGTGCATCGGGTTCTAAATATTTTTTGCGTCCAACGTTACTACAAACCTCTTATTATTTTAGTAACGTCAGTGTGCTCCTAAAAAGCTGGCGTGGCGAGCTGTGCAGGGTGTACCCCGCCTTCACCCAGAGTCAACTGAGATGGGCGCCAGCCTCCCCGCGACCCTTATTAGGATTACTAGGAAACTCCCTGCAATCCTAATAGAAGTAAGCGGTTTGGAAAATGAGTGAGAAAGTGAGTAAAAAAAGCAATCCTGTCGTTACTACGTCCTTATTAGGTCCTGATTCCACCACATCTGCGCGACTTTTTTTTAAACAAGTCAAAGGTTCTACCACGTCCTCCACATCTATAGAGACCACAGTATGTACTGCTTTATTCTACTACTAGGGTCGTGGAGAGGCTGGAGCCTATCTTTGCCGACACTGGGCAAAGGCGGGGTACACCCTGAACAGCTGAACACACGCACAACCATTCACATTCACACTCACACTCACATCTAGGGGCAATTTGAAAAAGCCAATTAGCCTAATCTGCATGTCTTTGGACGGCCGTAGAAAACCAGAGTACCCGGAGGAAACCCACGTGTTCACGGAGAGAGCATGCAAACTCAAATGCTCAGAAACGCCCAAGCCTGGGACTCAAACCCAGGACCTTCTTATTGTGAGGCGGACCACTACGCCACCATGCCGCCCTAGCTTCACAATAAAAATAATAATTAGTACAGCTGTGCTTTGAAGTGTGAAAGTCCTTAGTGCACAAGGTACATTTTATCGGGCTCTTCCAAATAAAAAATAAAATGCGTGAAACGAGACGCGGGACAGGAGGAAGGTGGCGTACGCTGAGGCGACCGGTGACGGACACGGCCTGACCATGACCCGTAATTAGACAGAAAAACCCACAACGAAAGGAATCAATAGGAGAGCATCGCTCAGAATTTCAGCCTACATACAGAAAGCTACGCGTAAACACATTTGGCCTGAAGCTAAAGCCATTAATATTTCACTAAATAAAGAAGAAAGGAGATCCAAGACAAATATTTAAGCTTTTTGAGCCTCTTCCTCTTTTCTGCATTTCATCTTTGGCTTCTAAACAAGCCTGCCAGTTATCAACATGCAACACATCTGTCTCAATGTGTCACCCAGCTTCTGTGGAAAACAGTTGGGAGTACAGATGAAACGGAGCCGCTATACACTCCCCAGCGTGGGGAAGAGGGGGATAAAAAAAAACAATAAAAAAGAATCCTTCTTCTGCACTGTGCTGTTGCGCCAGAGAGTGAAATGTAACTAAAATTTACATATCATTAATCTGCCTTCATCTGTTCACTGGTATATTTACATCGTTTTGTTGTTTTTTTCTCTTTGTTTACTCTTGTAGAGAGTAGAGACTCTTGTCGATTCATGTAGAGCAATAATACGGATGGAAATTCAGTCGGATGTGAAGTGTGATTAGACGGAAATGTACAAATATTAATTTAAAATTACAAAGAGCTACTGCTATTCTTATACCTCCAACCATCATCTTTGACATCTCCCAAAATCCTTCAAATATCCCTGTGGGGTAACAAGAATATTTACAGAGCTGGAAAAGTACTGAGAACGTAAATAATAATAATAATAATAATAATAATAATAATAATAAAAATTATTGTAAAAACTTGCCATGCGATGGCTTGGCGAGCTGTCCAGGGTGTACCCCGCCCTCGCCAAGAGTCGGCGGAGATGGGCGCCAGCCTCCCGGCGACCCTAATTAGGATTAAGCGGGTCAGAAAATGAATGAATGAATGAATAATTAAAAAAATTTTACTCAATTAAATAAGGAATAAACCAGCACAAATAAATATATAGATAGATAGAAAGAGAGGGAGATCAATCATTAATTTGTTCGTTATCTAAACCACTTAATCCTAATTGGGGTCGCAGGGAGGCTGGCGCCCATCTCAGCCGGCTCTGAGCTCAGCTCTGTGTGGAGTTTGCATCCGGGTACTGTGCTTGCGTGGGTTTCCTCCGGGTACTTCAGTTTCCTCCCACAGTACAAAGACATGCACATTAGGCTAATTGGCTGTTCCAAATTGCCCCTAGGTCTGACTGTGAGTGTGAATGTGAATGGTGGTGTCGGTGTTGGCCCTGCGATGGTCTGGCGAGCTGTTTAGGATGTACCATGCCTTCGCCCCGTGTCAGTTAAGATAGGCTCCACCTCCTCTACTAGGGTCATGGGGAGGCTGGAGCTTATATCAACCGACACTGGGCAAATTGGTACACCCTGAACAGCTCGCCAGACTATCACAGGGCAAAACACATACACCCATTCACACTCACACCAAAGGGGAAATTTGGAACAGCCAGTTTTAAACAGAGAACACTGCATGTCTTTGGACTGTGGGAGGAAACCGGAGTACCTGGAGGAAACCCCACCCAAACGCATAGAGAACATGCAAACTCCATACAGAAACACCTGAGCCCAGAAATTGAACCCAGGACCTTCCTAAACTGTGAGACGAACATCCTAACCACTGGTCTGTCTTCGAACAGTGAAATAACAGATCATTGAGTACCATGTTGTCCAATTAGGATCAAGTATTCAAATGAGTCGCGTACTAACAAAGTACAATAACTCAGTTTTACATATAAGGTATTTAAAAGGCTCAGAGTAAAATATTTCAACAGTTTTAAATTACGATCCAGTCCTCATACCCCGACCATCACCGCTACCCTTCACCTCACCTGTTTATGGTTTTAGCCTAAGACAATACGAGGACCAAAACTTTTGGTTCATGGCTGCAGGGGTCTCGGGATGGAGGGGGGAATCTCGAGGCTCTGTACCCTGACTTCTCCTGAACAAGTAAACAGGCCTTTACTTTAAAGCTTTTACACATCACTTTGGGAGTAGACACACTTTATGTCCAACTGCTGTAAAGCTCCTCTGCATAATTCATAAGCACTCAGTTAATCTATTGATCTGAGCTTTTCCTGCGTTTGTATGGACTATCTTGCCTGGATGGGAAATGGCAGGTAAACCTGGGAGGGAGGACAATGAATGAACTGTAAAACGAGTGGAAGATAAGTCCAGGAAGGGACGGAAGATCTTTTTTTTTTGTTTTTTTTTTTTTTTAAAGAAAGAGAAGATGCATCGGAAATGTCCTCCATATCATAAAGAACGAAATGAAAGCAAACAGATTTGCACGGTGCGTACTGATGAACATTTTTTTTGAAAACATGCAGGGAAGGTTTTAAGAACTCAATATGCATGTTTAAAAAAGAAAAACACTGACAAAACTAACTGGACAGTTTATTATTCATTCATTCATTCATTCATCTTATAAGCCGCTTGATCCCAATTAGGGTCGCGGGGAGGCTGGCGCCCATCTCGGCCGACTCTGGGCGAAGGCGGGGTACACCCTTTACAGCTCACCAGACCACTGCTCAGCAAACACATGTACAACCATTCACACTCACTCTCACACCTAGGGGTGATTTGGAACTGCCAATCAGCCCACTGTGCATGTTTTTGGACTGTGGGAGGAAATCAGAGTACCCGGAGGAAACCCATGCAAGCACAGGGAGACCGTGCAAACTCCTCACAGAAACGCCCCAACCCGGGAATCGGACCCAGGCCTTCTTCCTAAGATGCGGATGTGCTAACCACTGTGCCACTGTGCCGCCCTAGTTAACATTTGTATTATTATTAGCTGTAAAACAATGTTTATCATGTTGCTATTCACATGAAGATATGGTCTTCACGTAGTCCTATCAAGCATTATGTAACTTAATTATTTACATAAACAAAACAAAGGAAAACATGCTACACCACACTTTCCAACATGTTTTCTGTGTGTATTCTTTGCTACTGTTGTTCTTTCCCACAACAGCATTGTCCGTGATGTTGAGCAGGATGTGGATAATAGCATGCTGGCAGGCAGTTTATCCTCGTTCTTGAAAAATGTTTCCCTGGAGCGTACACAGTAATGTCAGGTTACACTGAAAGAGACTATAGATAAACATATTGTTTATTTTGTAGCAGTAGTTCAGTGCTTCTTCTGTCACATGCCTGCTGACAGCCACTGAAAAACCCCAATTGCTATTCAAAACCTACTGACATTAGTGCAAGAAATCAGTCTACCAATGATGAACATGACTGGGTTCCTTAACATGGTTCAGATTCTCAGAGTTTGGTCCATACATCCGACGATGAGTTACAGCTCTTCCTTAAACTAAACCCCTCCCACTAAGCTTGATTGGCATGCAGCATCCATATTGTTTAAGAACAACATATTAATTTTCCGAACCGTTTAATCTTATTAGGGTCACGGGGAGGCTGGAGCCTATCTCAGCCATCTCTGGGTACACCCTGAAGAGCTCACCAGTCCATCCCTGGGCCAACACCCACAACCATTCACACTCACGCTCACACCAAGGTGCAATTTGCACCTTGTAACTGGAACAGTCAATTAGCCTAATGTGCACATCTTTGGACTGTAGGAGGAAACCGGAGTACCTGGAGGAAACGCACAAAAGCAGAGGAAGAACATGAAAGCCCCACACAGAAACTCTGTCACCAAGCCTCGGACTCGAACCCAGGACCTTCTCGCTGTGAGTCAGACGTGCTATCCATGACACCATCGTGCTGCCCTAAGGGCAACATGTTTTTGGTAATTATTGAGTTTCAGAAATCACTGTGTGTTTTGACAACAACTTTGTAAAGACATGCCAAAAAAATCCTAAGACAAGCTTGTAGAGGTTTTGTACATATGTCGTGCCAATTGGCTTAAAGTATTACTTGGCACCACTAACTGGTGTTATAGTGTTACCAGGTGACCCGAATAACAATAAGCAGTTCAGTGAATGAATGGATGGAAGGATGGAGATCTGTGACTTTAAAATGTACGATTTTGTTTGAGGAGTCTGATCACTGCGTTCTGCCCTCACTTGTACAGGTTGGAAGCGGTTCGCTCCGGTGCAGTTAGTTGGCCTCGGGCACAGTGTGATCACTAACTGCACCCAAGAACTGAACTCGAATGTTATAGGTGTGTCCACACAGGGGGTGATGAGCAACTAGAGACCACACAAAATCAGTGAACACCAGCAAAATGACAAGAGGCGAAAGAAGTGGGCGGGCACAGAGTTCAACTGAGCTTAACTACTGTGAGCACAAACCAGCCGGGGAGTGAGAAGGCAGTATACTGTAGTATACTTAGTGCAAAGCAACATGACTCAGGCCTATACATTATACAGTTTGGTCTGCACGACTCATTTTAAAGAGTATGAAGAAAAAGAGGAGGAGGAGGAGGAGGAAGAAGAAGAAGGAAGAGAAAGAAAAAGATAAAGAAGAAGAACAAGAAAAAGATAATGATGATGAAGAAGAAGAAGAAGAAGATAAAGATGAAAAAGAAAAAGCAGAAAAAGATGAAGAAGAAAAATATGAAGAAGAAAAAAAGCAAAAAAGATGATGAAGAAGAAGAAGATGATGATGATGAAGAATATAAAGAAGACGAAGAAGAAGAAAAGAAAAGATGAAGAAGAAGAAAGGAAGTAGAAGAAGAAGAAGAAGAAGAAGAAGGAGAAAAAGATGGTGAAGAAGAAGAAAAAGAAAAAGAAAAAAAGAACAAGAAGAAGCGATCCAAATAAAAACCAGATGTTTCCAAACACCTCCTACTTGTCCCCCTAAAAGCAACTCCATAAGAGCTTCCGATTGCATAATATATATATATATATATATATACACTGCTCAAAAAAATAAAGGGAACACTTAAACAACACAATGTAACTCCAAGTC
>JBCNYH010000026.1:1538671-1550281 GCA_039654325.1 Tandanus tandanus
AACCCGCTGATAGTGGGGCTTGAACCCCCGACCTTGGGATCAGTAATCCAGCACCCTACCACCAGGCCACCACTGCCTGTGTGAAGACCTTTATATTCTAATCTAAAGTTCTGCATATCATTCTGAATATTACAGTAAATAACTTGAATTCAATTACAGGAGTGACTTTAAAAACACAGTCAGCGTATTACTGTAATTTTACAGCTATAGTTTTAAACTCATTTTACAGCAACTATGTGTTCAATCTGTACATTTATCGTGCATATATACGACCAATATTTAGTATGAACTACACGAGAATGGTGGGATTTGATTGGTTCACTAACTTGTGCTGGTAGGCGATTATCGAATGAGGCAAAGTATGATATGGAGAATTATTCAGATTGAGGGGGTTTTATCTGTCGAGGCCCAAGTTCAAGGCAAATAACACCCTCCGAGTCTGAATAATTATAACGGAATCCTATAATTGTTTTATTCATCCCACACTCACTTGCTGAACCGCTTAATCCTATTAGGGTCACAGGAGGGCTGCATCCTATCCCAGCCGACTCTGGGCGAAGGTAGGGGTACACCCTGGACAGCTTGCCAGACCATAACAGGGCCAATACACACACAAGCATTCACACGCACACCTAGGGGCAATTTGGAACAGCCAGTTAGCATGTCTTTGGACCGTGGGAGAAAACCGGAGTACCGCGGGGGAAACCCACGCAAGCACGGGGAGGACATGCGAACTCTACACAGAAATGACCGAGCCTGGGACTTGAACCCAGGACCTTCTTGCTGTGAGGTGGATGTGTTAACCACTATGCCACTGTGCCGCCCTGATAGTTTTATTGTTCATTTAAAATATTGTCCGGAGTAAAGCGCATCGTAGCCGGGAGTGCCACTACCTATAGCATGGCATTTCCGGCTAACACAATTTCCGATTCGTTCCGACTGAGGTTCCGAAATGCCACAAAAACAATGGAGCAAAACATGGAATTAAATTGTTTGCTGGTGAGGGAATATCAGCCACTTTATCACCTTATGAGGGGGAAAGGAGGAATGTAGATATAAATAGCTAGATAGGCTCCACCCTGCCGAGAGCGATGTCGGTTGGCGCAACTCTACGCCGCCATCTTGGTCCTTGCTACTTGCTCTCAGATGCAGCTTACATCAGCGTAAACAGTGAGAAAATAAAACAAAGTTTGACAGATCGGGATCGCAGTGATCTACTGTAAATTGTACTAACCAGATAGCCAAGATGGCGGACCGGTGGAGCCGTCTGCCGTAGGGCGTAGCCGATCTATCCTATATGATATCTACGAGGAGGAGCATTGGTCCATGCTACTGGGGTATGTTCCACCCCTACACCCCGAGATACACCCACTCTGTCATCATGAGTAAAGACCATCATCAAGAAGCTGTTCAGACCATTCTGCTGTACCGGGATCAGCTTCAGATCCAATCTTTCCCTGTCCTCAAATACACTCAGTGACTCCGTGAAGAAGAAACCAGATGTGAGGCTGCACCAGGGGAACACTAAGCTTATACACATCTGTCACTCTGACCCTGGAGCACCAAAGTACCAAGTTATAACTGGGAGGATCCTCAGCAGACAGAATGCTTTATAGCCTTCTAGGTAAGTATCTAAAGAAATTGATTAAGTGCATTAACCAGACATTTCAGCACACACACACACACACACACACACACACACACACACACACACACACTGTCAGACCACCCAGCACACCTAGAGTGGTCTAGATTGGAGGCACGGACGGCCCCGTCACCTGCAGCAACACTACTTCCGCTGAATTATTAATCCCTAATATCATTATGTAGTCCCTACTTGTCATAACAATCTAGGCTGGCAGAGAGAAACTCAATCTGCTGCGGCCCACACAGACAATGCCTATTAATTATTGATATGGACTAATTGGCTACAGGGTTTATGGGGCACAGTTACTTTTGTTCTTCCCACTGCCTGCACCGATCCTTCAAGAAACAATATTATCAGAGGCCCACCTCCCCCTTGGCCCCATGTCAGTGAATTAGCAGCTGTGTTGGCCTTCTACCCTTCCCACTCCCCAACCATCTTACAGAGGATTTATGATACTTTTTTTTTCTCCCAGACTTCTGCCCTCTCAATTGCCGTGCCAACCTGATATTTAATGTTGGATAATTAATCTAAGACAAGGTTCTCGAACATGGCTCACTGTGTAGCTAAGTTGGGTTTCCAAATAGGTCTATGTCATAAATTAGCATCGAAGTGAAATGCAGAAATATTTCATTTTTTTTTTTTTTTTTGTCAAAGAACAAATTTAGAAAGGTCTCAGGGTTGTCTGATTAGCTAAATAATGGATGAACCGGGAGTGTGGAAGTGACACTGGTCTTCCTTCTCCATTCTTCTGGCATATACAAGTCCAGACATAACAGCTACAAATTCAGAATACATGCATGTAAATGGGGAATAAATAGTCCTGCACTTGACTGCCTATTGATTTATCATATTTACTGTACATACCGTAACATACCGTCCAGTTAAAAAACAAACAAACAAACAAAACTTGCTCACTCTAACATTTCCTTGGAGCGCCTTTCGCCTGATTATAGTGCGTGATCTCCATGGCATTGTTGCTTCAGTTGGTCAGGTCGAGGCTCAGCAACAGTAATGTGGCAGTAAAATTAATTCAGCTGACAACCTGAATATCCTGATTGACCAGGTTTTCCTATCAATGGACTTTTTCTTCTCTGATGGCACGGATATAAAATTGGGGCTCAAATACAGAGTCCAGCCACCGAGTGTACTGCTATACATGGGGCATCCCACAGCAAGCTGTTTGTGATACAGGAGCTCTTCTGTGGAATCAGACCATTCAATTCAATTCAATTCAGTTTTATTTGTATAGCGCTTTTTACAATTGACATTGTCACAAAGCAGCTTTACATAGTACAATTAATTTAAGGAGGAATCTAAAAATCTTTCTACAACCCCAGAAGACCAGATATACTAGCCTTTGCTAGCCTTCCCATGTGCATTAGGCACCCATGACACCCTCAACATTTCATTGGCTGTCATCCTTGGAGCACCTTTGGTAGGTACCACCCACTGCATACTAGGACACACCCTCAAGCCTTCTGTTCTGGAGATGAATACACCCAGTCATTTAGCCATCACAATGTTTGCTTGTCAAAGTTACTTATTATGCTTGTTCATTTTTCCAACTTCCAACACATCAACTTCACATTCTGCCTAATGCATCCCACCCCTTGGCAAGTGACTCTGTCACTTCACCGGCAGTGCTCACAGCAGGAATGTCCCGGGTTCGATTCCCGGGCTCGGGGCGTTTCTGTGTGGAGTTTGCATGTTCTCCCTGTGCTTGCTCAGTCCTCCCACAGTCCAGTAACATGCACAGTAGGCTGATTGGTGGCTCCAAATCATCCCTAGGTGTGAGTGTGAATGGTTGTATGTGTGTTGGCCCTGCAATGGTCTGGCGAGCTGTTCAGGGTGTACCACGCCTTCGCCCAGAGTCGTCTGAGATGGGCGCCAGCCTCCCCGCAACCCTAAATGGGATTAAGTGGCTTAAAAAAATGAATGAATGAATGTTATGGCTGATCGGTAAACAGTATGCTAATAAGTCAGACGTGTTCGTGTATTACTTTACGTGAATGCCAGACAACAGAAAAATCCACAAATCAGCATTTAGAGCTAGAAAGCATATATCAATATATATCAGGGGATTCAAACCTGAAAACTACCCCCTAGCTATGCCTTTGGGGTAAGGAGAGGCTGATAAATTGTGCAAAGCAATAGATGGGGTACAGAAAGTAACTGTATACTGATATACTGACAATATGAGGTTCGTGTATGAGACTAATGATATAAAAAAATCAGATCAGTTAATAAGGACAGTGGGACATGGAAGCTGTAGTCACTTGATCGCAGAAGACCAAAGCAAATTGAATTTTTTATCCAGCACACCCACTTTCCTCATATCAAAAGTGTCTCATCCCCACCTTCAAAGGGTTGAAATATTGACCCTTTCTCTCACCAGGAAAATAAGGTATTCCACACAATGCTCCCTTCCCTTGACATGGAATTCACATGAGAGTGAAACCTGACCAGCTTCACTAACCAAGACATCTAGACGAACAGCGAGACTCAAAGATTCGGCTTGTATGAGTGTTTGGGTGTGTGTAGTGGTTTTCCATCTTGGTGGGGACCATTGTATATGTCTGCACAAGGACTGGAATATCTACATAACAGCTTCTACTTTGTCAAGACATTCGACTGGTCTAAAATTTAAAGGTTAGCATTCAGAAAAAAGATTTAGCCAAGCATTAACTATTCATTCATTCATTCATTCATCTGCTGAACTGTTTAAGCCTTGTGGGGAGGCCATGGAGCCTATCTCAGCCGTCACCCCAAACAGCTCGCCAGTCCATCGCAGGGCCAACACACACACACACACAACCATTAACACACCCAAGGGCAATTTGAACTGTGCAGATATTTGGATTGTAGGAGGAAACTAGAGTACCAGAAGGAAACTAGCGCAAGCACAGGAAGAACACGCGAACTACACACAGAAACGTCCGACCTTCTTGCTCTGAGGCGGACGTGCTAACCACTACGTCTCCGTGCTGGCCCATAGCATGAATTAGCATGTTAATAATCTTGTCAATGGAAGATCCTGATAAGGAAAATGGATTATAATTTTACAGTCAACATTTTACTGCCTAACCCAAAAGAGTTCGCTACTTGTGTAATATGGACCTGTTGTGCTTGGATCCTTCACTTAAACGACTGCATTATTGACCGGCCGTGTGTTTGGAATGTCATTCATTTTGCATGACTCCTCAGCCGACATGACACCATTATTTACTCACGGCCTTGACAGTGATGTCAGATTAAGTCACAGTTAAGAGCGAGTGTCTGACAGATGTGTGCATGTAGTCAACACGGATCAGAACATGCTCGCCGAGCGCCACCGTAGTGTCAGATCCTCAGATAAAACACCAGCTGTGGACAAAAGCAGTGGCTGAAAGAATACATCAGTGTATTTATTTCTGTTCTTCGGCTTTAGTAAAGCCTCCATTAAATACGCTGCTTATTATTTTCCCCACAGAAAACTGATTCAATTTCAAGGACCGTTATGGGTGTGTCATACAGAGCTCCTGTTGAGCTCATACTGTCATATTTTTTTTAACAGTGATCATATGTGTATGTGAGCATGGTGCCCTGGCATGGACTAGCGATCTAAACCAAGGTGCATTGTGGGATGTATTCCTGCCCCATGCTTTGGTGTTCCAGGGATCCTCCATAACCCTGATCGGAGCTGCCTTTACACAGGCACTTGCACCTGGAACAAATTGCCCCGGTGCAACTACCTGTGTAAAAATTCATTTATTTAAAAATTAATTATATTAACTTGCTTAACTTTTCGAGGTGGTGCAAGTTGTTCCAGAACATCTTGTCTGAACACAATCGGTGTCAAGTAGGAGGGTTTACGCATGCAAAGTAACATCGATCAGGGTTATTAGGTAATTTTACAGCCTTTCGCGGCAGATAGGCGGTACCTTTCCAGTGGTTTGTTTGCATGTTACCTTTCTAGGTTCCAGCTTTTCACCGATCTGAGACCGACCATGTAAACACAGGAAAATAGGTGCGACTTGCTCTGGGAGCAAGTTGTTCCGGGAGTAACTTGTTCCCACTGTCCGTGTAAAAGGAGCTTAGGATAAAGCACTTACTGGAGATTAAGGGTTTCACGACTTTCAATTTTGACTAGTTGCCAACTCTTTCAGGTTAGCAGTCAAATTGTTGACTAGTCGTTATATGACAAAAGACACACAAAGAGAAGTTTTCCCTGACTGGGCGCTCGGAAAAATCAGTAATGCTAGTCTGCTTCTGTGTAGTGCATTGCTCACTGATGCTAGCATTACTGCTAGTGCTAGCTGTTGGCCGCAGGTGTTCCATCTTCAGATGGTTGAGCATAGCAGACACTTCACTGTGGAGTTTGTGTCATCTTTAGTGAAGTACTTCCATATAAATGAATGTTGGGCTTGTTTAGCCGGAGCCTTTTGCTGAACCATGTTCATTTTATCCAAACGCCCCCATTTTTCCATGACCGTTACCTAAAGAGCCAACTAGTGATAAAGGTAGTTGACTTCACAATTAGTGAAACCCCTACTTTTGACAATCTGCATTCGTGCAGACCCTGTGATGGAAAAGTACAACTGAATTAGGAATAATATAACCACGGGAGTTGGTGTATAAAGTAATACTGGAGTGATATAACCTACCTGTTAGTGGTGATTAATGATTTAAATCAGGCAATACTGAGATACCTTTGCTTGTTCTGGTTCTGTGTGGCAGCATCATGCCTGCTGTCCTGATTAAATGTTTTAATGCTTTAGTTCTTCTAGTCCTGTCCTGTCCCACCGTGTTAGCCTTTTGCCCTCCCCCCCAGCCGACACAACAAACCTCCAAATCATGTGCAAATTCTACCCCTTGCTTCCCCAGTGGAATAACCATGTGACAAAAAAGAGCCCCTATCCCTACTAATCTGCTTTTTAGTGGCCTGCTATGAATGCTCATTTCCATAATCAAGTCGACAGGTGTGGAGAGGGTGAAAAAAGCACGGTCGAATGAAGAGAAGTGGAAAGGTGGAAAGAGCCGGAGTGAGAGCGGGATTGATGGGAGTATGGGGGGGGCTACTCTCGTGAAGAATCGTAAGCTTTGGGTATGGTGCTCTGATTGGAGCTGACAGTCCCACCTGCCACTATCCCCTATCCATCAGCAATAACCACACTGACCCTTACTGGTCATATTTTAAAAGGCGGATCCACTCTCGTCTGCATATGCATGTGCCACAGGCCAGGACCTGAGCCATGGCTCACATTAGCAGTCACATACTAACCCGTCGGACCTTTACACCCCTGGTGCACTAATTGAAGCCCCATTTCTATTTACTACATCGACCTATAATCATGTGAAAGGGACGGGAAATGGGTGTGAAGGTCAAAGAGCTTACTCTTCTCTCGTTTTCCTGCATGGATTCTGTACTGATCAGTATTAATATAGGAGCTACTATAGGATCTTTTTTTGGTTTAATTCCTAATGTTGTTGTTTCTTGATCGACCAATAGGTTTCCTGATTAATATGTTTTGTGGATGGCAGACAGTACACCCCCCCCCCCAAAATTCCTCCCCAAATTTCAAATCAAGGCAGTGACACTGGCCTCCTGCCCAAAGCGTGCTCCATGAAGACAAGTTTGTCAAGGGTTTGATTTAGAAGTGGCCTGCACTCCATTCAACACCTTTCAGATGAATTTAAATGCTGACTGGACAAATCCCCACAGCCACAGTTTTGTAGGTATCACCTGCTGGATGTTTTTGAATTTTCCGCCATTGCTTTACTGCAGATGGTCATAAATTATGTGTGGCTAAGAGAAACAGGTCAATACGACTTCATATTGATCCCTTTCGAGTCTGGCTCCTCTCGAGGTCTCTTCCTTACAGTATGTCATCCCAGGAAGGTCCCCCCCCCCCCCTTCCCCCCCCTCCTCATGTGGCCATGTATATTGGTACATAAAATATTAATTGAAATGAATTTGAGGTAAAGGAATTCTTGAATCAACAATCACCAGTCCTTTTCATTTGTGCTCGGTCGGATACGCTTAGTGGTTGTGTTATTACTCACCACAGTGTTGGACAACAGGAATCTTGGTCTTGAATTCAGTTTTGGTAATGACGGCAGTCTGGGGGAAAAAACAAACAGACCAAATACTCAGAATGAAGTCATCACGACTGGATGCACAAGTCCACCAAATTCCAACCCTGTGATAAACATCAGTGAGAGAACAGATCTACAAAAGATTCAGTGGCTATTTGTTAAACCACTGATTCATTTCCAGTCTCATGGTGTGTGTCATGGCAGAGGTTAGATGGCAGCATGACCCTCTCTTCAGGACGTTTGGAATGCATCTTGGAGCATTACTATCCCACCATGTTCTTCAGGAAACTCAAAGGAACCATATGCCTTTCCCAGAGGGACACATTAACAAGCCCATCTAGTTAAATTGAGCTTCTGCATTACCTAATGTACTCGCCAACTCCAGCGGTAGGAGACAGCACATCCATAATTGATCACATGTACTTTTTTATTTTATAATAAAAAATTTTTTAATGTCTCAGGCAGCATAGGCTAAAAGAGTGAGCAGCTTTGTTATGAGCAAGCTAAAGCGAAGGGCTTAGTTTACCTAGTTTTGATTTTTCTTACTCGCTTTTTCCAAAAAAAAAAACTAAAGAACAAAAACAAAAACAAAAAAAAACCCCCCCAAGATTTCCACGGATCGATCGTTGAGGTCGAGGACTGGGAACTGTAGCAGTGGGAAGGGCAGTTTGCTTCATCTCCACCGCAGTTAGGGCGAGTTTGCATTTCACACAAGCCACTGGAGATCCCTTGAAGTTACTATATACAGTACATTAGCGCCTACAGTAGCACTCTCGTCTTCGATTGTAGCGACGCTCTCTCACGTTAGGTTGGAAAGGTGGTCATGTTTAATGTCTTATTTATTATTTCTTTCCTAACTTGGTCATGGCCAATTCACACCCATCAGTCAGCTCTCCTATTATACTATATATTATACTTCTACATTGTACTACACCACGACTGCCAACCGAGGAAGGTGAAAGCGGTCACATTCTCCGTCTGAGACACGGGAAACACGTCAACATCTTTTGGAACTGCTTCTCGTGCTGCATCACAAGGTTGCATAACACATACTCGAATGAATACCTGAGATGCTCAGGATTGGCTACAGTCACTGTGATTGACAGAGATTGACAGAGAGAATATGCTCCTCCTCCCAAACAGAGTCATGAATATCAACGTATTGTCACAAGCACGTTATTGCGATGCCTATCAGCATATCAAACATTTACTCTAAAGCTCTGGTTGCCACCTTCTGCCCTACTAAGTCCCTGCAGACTATGTACCCTCAAGAATAAGTTTGTGGACACCTGACAGTCATACTAGTACCTGCATGTTGGACATCCCATTCCAGGTTTTGTCCCCCGCTTCTCTCATAATAACCTCCACCCCTTCTTGGCATGCTTTTGGATCATGGCTGCAGGTATTTGGAGTTTCTACTTAAAAATAAAAATGTTTTGGTGCAGTAGGATGTTGCACTGGTGTATCACACCTCTCTGGATAGATCCTGACCTTCGATTACTGTCTGTACAGAATTTGCATGTCCTCCCTATGGCCATGTGTGGTTTATCCAGGTTGTCTGGTTTTCTCGCATCCCAAAAATGTTGTATTCTTGTGTAAAGTGAGTGGATTGACTATTAGAGTGTGTGTGTGTGTGTGTGTGTGTGTGTGTGTGTGTGTGTGTGTGTGTGTGTGAGAGGTGTGAACACATGGTGCCCAGAAATGAACTGGTGTACCATGCGGGTGTATTTCCACCTAATATCCAGTGTTCCCAAGCCCCACTGTGACCCTGTCCAGGACCAAGTGGCTACTGCAAAGGAATGAATGAACAAATGAATACAGAAATGAATGAATGACACCAGTTTTCAGAGGAGCATGCTGTACATTTGGCAGAAACTAAGCCCATCTCGTCAGTGAAGCATGGTGGTGGCAGCACCATGTTGTGGGGATGCTTTTCACTAGCAAGGGGTGGCAAAGTCGTCAGGGCTGTTGGAACAATGGATTAAACCAATTACAGTGCAATACTAAGCAAAAGAGCTCTGTTCCAGTGAAATGTGTGCTTTAAATACATTAGGAATCTTATTATGAAGGTATACTATGAAACCTCCGTTTCAAGCTTTTAGTCGACACTGTCCACACACTTTACGTTGCCATTGATGTTATTCAATACATCCACTAGAGGGAGTTTCAAATCCAATGGTTCCAATGGTGACAACACAGTGAGGGTGGAGGAGGTTGTAATGATGTAATAATGGACTGTGAGGCCATTAAATAAATTTAGACAGAGAATTCCTTCCAGTGATATCAATGAGGGATATGTTTCATTACTGTTGTGGGAAACAAACAAATCGCTCTCACACAGACCGCCATTTTACCATCCAATGTTTAATTCACATCCAGTCTCCTCCCAGATTTACGTCCAGTCTCCTCCCAGCTGTTCTGTATCAAATGTTTGTCCACGTATAGATGTTTATAACTTCTTACAAACTCATTTAACCTCTCTTCAAAATGTTTTGCCATTATTATAATTTCTTCCTCGTGACTATCTTGAACTATTGGCTACAACGCCCCATGATTGCCGATGGTTCTGCATTCCAAACTTTTGCACAAAAATCCGGAGAAAAATGAACGCAGAGTACAGCTAGAAGGCTCAGTAGGTATCTTTATCCGTCTTTAACGTTGAGCATAAATGGACCTTTATTGATCAGTCCGTATAGTCTTGTCTTGGCTGATCTCAGCTAAATGGGAAATTAAAGCTAACTGTCACATTTTTGTGAAGAAAAACTCATCAATATTTCAATAGCTCCCTAGTTGTTCCCTATATCGCTGGCAGCATGGCCCCTCCCTCCCCCAGCCGTCTCTTCTCATTACCAGCTGCTTTGAAAGTGATCCCAGTATGTTGATCATGTACATAAACATCATCTTAAAGTGGAACACTCTCCTCTTTATCTTATCAGAGGGTCAAACATGAGGAACGTCTGTTAATTCCAGCTGCATCCCTGGAAGACTTTGGACTCAGGTATAGGCAGAAAATAGTGCAGTAATTAAATAAACAAATAATTAATTAATTAATTAATTAATTAAATGTCATTACGGTCCAGCTGAAATCTCCATAGTAATTTAGCGGTAATGGCTTGAAGAACGTTTAATCGTGCGTGTTAGTCAGTGTCTGTCCAGGGTTCGATAAGAACTTGGCAGCAAAAAAGGAAGAAGAGCTGCTGTGTTAGATTGATTTATTTATTTATTCAGGATGGACGGAGTTTCTTAAAACATTTACTTACTGAAGTACATCTTAAATTAACACCATTTACATATAAATACGGATTAACCTTAGATGTTGTTCGAACGCCGCTAGCATTACAGCTTGGGAAATAACAAGGTCGAATTCAGATTTCTATTCCACACAGTAACAACAATAAATGGAAAAAAAAAAATCTCTAGAATTTACAAAATTCACTGATCCCCTGCACCCCATGATCAAACATGGACCCTAGCTTTACGAACAATTCTCCACAAACCTCCTGGCACTGAGTAGCGAGCTTAGATTTTCACCACAATACACTTATGACTTGATAATGAGCTCTTTGTTGAGACTGAGGAGCTCTTTATTGACTGATCGATACTATGAAGAAGAGCTCATGGTTTTTATGATCACTCAAAAAAAAATTTTAAAAATGAGAAGGATAAAAGTTACAGATTTTCTCTCACTTCAGCCCAAACAATAGATGTTCCTAATGGCTGATTATTATTATTATTATTATTATTATTATTATTATTATTATTATTATTATTATCATTATCATTATTGTCATTATTATCATTATTATTATCATTATTATTATTATTATTATTATTATTATTATTATTATTATTATTATCATTATCATTATTATTATTATTATTATTAT
>JBCNYH010000026.1:1550516-1566443 GCA_039654325.1 Tandanus tandanus
ATTATTATTATTATTATTATTATTATTATTATCATTATCATTATTATCATTATTATTATTATTATTATTATTATTATTATTATTATCATTATTATTATCATTATTATCATTATTATCATTATTATTATCATTATTATCATTATCATTATTATCATTATTATCATTATTATTATTATTATTGTCATTATCATTATTATCATTATTATCATTATTATTATTATCATTATTATCATTATTATCATTATTATTATTATTATTATCATTATTATTATTATTATTGTCATTATCATTATTATCATTATTATCATTATTATCATTATTATTATTATTATTATTATTATTATCATTATTATCATTATTATCATTATTATCATTATTATTATTATCATTATTATCATTATTATCATTATTATTATTATTATTATCATTATTATTATTATTATTGTCATTATCATTATTATCATTATTATCATTATTATTATTATTATTATTATTATCATTATTATTATTATTATTATCATTATTATCATTATTATTATTATTATTATTATCATTATTATTATTATTATTATTATGTGCACCACGGTGGCCTCACAGCAAGAAGGCCTGGGTTCCATTTCCGGTCTCAGGTGTTTCTGTGTAAAGTTTGCATGTTCTCCCGAGCTACTGTGGGTCTCCTTCAGGTAGTCCGGTTTCCACCCACAGTCCAAAAACATGCACAGTAGGCTAACTGGCTGTTACAAAATTACCCCTAGGTGTGAGTGTGAGTGTGACTGGTTGTGTTAGCCCTGCGATGGCCTGGTCCAGGGTGTACCCAGCGACCTCGCCCAGAGTCGGCTGAGATGTGCGCCAGCCTCCCCACAACCCTTATTATAATTAAGCGGCGTAGAAAATGAATTATTGAATTATTATTATTATTATTATTATACGAGCCATGGAAGACACATTATTTCCACAAGCACACAGACGAAGAATTAGCAAAAAAATTTAGACAGAAATAAGCAACAAGAGCATTCAGAGAGGTGGCACAGTGCTGTCGTGATTAGCATGCCCGCCTTACAGCAAGAAAGTCCTGGGTTCAAGTTCCTGGCTCAGCGAGGGTTTTTCTGTGTGGACTTTGCATGTTCTCCCTGTGATTGTGTGGATTTGTCTGTCATAGACATGCAAAGGTTATAAATAGGCTAATTCTCTTTTTCAAATTGCCCCTAGATGTGAGTGTGAATAGTTGTGTGTCTGTTGGCCCTTCAATGGTCTGGTGAGCTGTTCAGGAAGTATCCCCATCTTCGTCCAGGGTCAGCTGAAAAGGTTCCAGCATCATTCATTCGTTCATTCGCCAAACCACTCAATCACTATGGGCCGCAGGAGGTTGGAGCCTATCTCAGCTGTCTCTGGGCGACGGTTGGGGACACTGTAATCTGCATGCCAGACCATCGCATGGCCAACACACACACAACCATTCACAATCACACTCACACCTAGGGGCAATTTGGAACAGACTGTGGGAGGAAACTGGAGTACCCAGAGGAAACCCATGCAAGCACAGGGCGAGCATGCAAACTCCACACAGAAACACCTTTGCCGAGCCTGTGACTCGAACCCCGGACCTTCTTCCTGTGCAGCGGATAAGTAATGCCTTCTTCTACAACTTCCAACATCTACAAATCCCAAATAATGCAAAACAGCTACTAATAATGGACTTGCCACAAAGTAATGATGCGTTTGGTATCAGAGGTAATAGTTTCATCTTCAGGATCTTCCTAATCCTGAGGAAGGATTGCCCAAACAGAAGGTAAGCCACAGAGGACTGAGGTGCAACATGTCCAGGGAGAAGTGCTGGTGGCTTTGGAATTCTGCCTAATGGAGGAATCAAGATGCATCAGACTGAGGTAAAGAAGCAGCAGGAGGAGAGAGTGGGGGGGCGGTGGGGGCAGTCGCCCAGCTGAATGGCCTCATAAAATAATAATCAGCTAATCATCACCAGAATGAGTCGCTTTCTTATAAAGCATGATGATGGCCAGTGGACGTCGGTGAAAGGAAGGTCCAAGCATAGCCACCGTTCGCACTCCACTGCCCTCTTTACCAGGACACACACTGGCATGGGCCAAGAAGCTCTCTGGGTTAAAGGCAACTCAGCGAGAAAGCTTTTTCAGCCAGCGGGGAGGAAGAACAGCCCAAAAGGATGATGGCTCACCTGAAATATTAATGAAGTTGAACGTTTTTGCAGGAAGGTAATTGTTTTCTTTTTTCCATCATGGATGCCATCACCAAGACAAGGTCCCCATTGCACTAGCCCAACATTAGAGAGTCCCCACTAATGGTCCAGAAAAGAGACATGTCAGAGGCGAGGCAGAAAGACAAATACAGATGAGCACTTTGGGCTCCTTTTTCCAGCTTTTAAAAAGAGAAAATGCACGGCATGGGCGGACGAAAATGGTGCTCAAGTGCTTCAAGGTTTTTGAGATTTTGGGTGTACCTGTGTACAAAAATATCCAGTAATAAAAAGAAAATACAGTGAACTGGGTCTAACAGAACCAGGACCGTACAGATGTCCCAGAAGCTGAAATATCTTGGATTCAGTAAAATTAAAAGGCATCCACACATTCTGGACGATTATAAACATTCGGTTATGTCTCTTTTCGGGAACCGTTGGGGGAACCATTTTTAGTCCTCTATGGTACCCTACTACAGGGTTATTCCCAAAGAAGGTCCAAGTAAATCCACTATGGGAAGCCCAGAACCTTTAGTTTTCCACCTAATACTCAAGAAACACCTTGTAGGTCATTTTATCTACAATTACACATATTTGACACATACAAGGGTAAGCTGAAACGTTCATAGGCTGACCATGATGCAATGGTCTAATTTGATCAAATGTAGTTTATTTTTCAACATAGTCTCCCCTGCTGTCTACACACTTCTTCCATCGGTGCTGCAGTACTTGGATCCCCTTAGTACGGAAGTTTCCCTCAAGTTTCACTGCTCTGGCATTACAAGTTCTTAGTCAGCCTATGAACCTTTTAGCCCGCCCTCATACAGTAACGTCATTCATTCATTACATTCATTTGCTGAACCCCTTGCTCTTTTAGGGTCGAGGGAATGCTGGAGCCTATCTCATTCGACAATGGGGGAAGGCAAGGGTACACCCTGAAAAGCTCACCCGACCATCACAGTGCCAACACACACAACCATTCACACTCACATTCACATGTAAGGGCAATTCAGAACAGCCTAATGTGCATGTCTTTGGACTGTGGGAGGAAACTTAAGTACCCAGAGGAATCAATCATGCAAATATGGGAAGAACATGCAAACTCTAGACAGAAACACCCTTGACTATCCTGGAACTTGAGCCCAGGACCTTTGTGCTGTGAGGCAAACATGCTAACCACTATGCCTCATATAGTAACGTAGATCATAAAATCTAGCTCCAAATTATATGGTGGTATTGTGGTATGCTTGAGAGCATTTACATTTATATCATTTGGCTGATGCTTTTAGCAAAATCTATTTGCAACGGTGGCCTTTTGTAACTTGTTCAAGGGCCCAAAAGTGGCAGCTTATTGGTGCTGGGATTTGAACATCTTAACCTTCATCCAATGCCTCACCTACAGGGCTACCCTTGAAGCATTGCATGTTCACAGCTACAGGGTTCCATGTTTGATCCTGAACTCGGTTTACTGTCTGTACGGAGTTTGGCACGGTCCGCATAGGTTTTCTCCATGTTCTCCTCTTTCCTCCCACCTTCTGAAAACACATCAGTAGATGGCTTATCCTTATGGCCAGTTTTCCCACAACAGGCAGCTAGTCCACTGCAATCCTGGCCATGACGAAGCACCTAGTAAAGATTAAGGAATGATTAGTATGAGCTATAGGAACTGCTTGTCGAACAATCAACCCTCCTCCAGGAACCAAAGTTCCTTCTGGGCTCTAATGGTAGAAGGAACAGTACAAGTGATCACTGCTTTAACCTGTCTCAAGCAGATATTGCTGGCAGACACTTTGTTCTAAGGGTATGAAATCCATAGCAACGTGCAAAGGTCAGAAATCAGCACTCAGCACAGGAGACTCCCCTCAGCAAAATCTTCACTCTTCTCGTCTCGCTCGAGTCAAAGTTCTGGTCGAAAAGGCAGTGCAAGAGCAAAGGGCAAGCAGAGCAGTTCTGGTAGAGTGAAGGGAAGATAAGGAGAGAAGGGGTGATGGGTGGAGGGAGGAAGAGGACAAGGCCCGTTACACTCAACTACAGGAAAGCCGCGATCAATAATTCACATCATCTGTCACCACACGCTTCACTGGACCACTCAACAAACAGCTCAGACAAATTAAAGTAAAAACACACGCAAGAGTCAGCCAGCCCGCCCCACGCGTTGCCTCAAAGCTAGAACACAGAAAGACAATACAGAATCCACAGATCCTCGAGATAACGTCTTTCCACAAGGAAAGGAAGAACGTGTACAGGCGCAAGGCACCAAGACAAGAGCACTTATTACTAACGAATCATAGGCCAGCTACAGGATTAGTTAGGGGGTGTTCATATTAGCTTAATTTTTTTTTTAATAATCTTAAAATTACAGAGCTGAGCAGTGATGCATTGGTTGGCACTCTCACTTTCCAGCCAGAAGGTCCTGGGTTCAAGCCCTATCCCTGATGAAGGCCTTATTGTGTTAAATTTGCATGCTTGTATGGGTTTTCTCTGGGTACTCTGGTTTCCTCTCTTTAGGTCAACTGGCTACATCAAATTGCCAACAGGCAAGCATGGTTGGCAACCTGTTCAGTGCATACCTCGCCTCTCACCTGAAGTCAGCTAGGATTGGATCCAGTTTCCCTGCAAACATAATAGGATAAGTGGTATGGCTAATAAATGAATCTTTGGTTTATGATATTTGTGGTTGAATGTCCGTCTGGGGTTAAAAAAATGTTACTAAAGAGTAAAGACATGCTGGCTAAAACTGGCTGAAAAAATGTATTTACGTGTACAGCTACTCAACTATTCACAAAGTAAAACATTCATTATTAACTGATGAAAAGAGCTGACCACACGCTCATCATGCCCGTTCCGGCGTGGTTGGCTAGCTCGCTAATTCATTCATTTACTCATTTGCCCAATCGTTTAATCCCAGGGTCGCAGGGAGGCTGGAGCCTATTCCTGCCGACTCTCAGCAAATGTGGGGTACACCCTGAACATCTTGCTAATCCACCGCAGGGCAACACTCACAACCGTTCACATGCACACCAAATTCAGACACGTAAACTGCACTTCATTCCACATCTTCCCATTTCATGGTGAATCTCATATTGGAGATCTCATTTCTGTAGTATATTTAATCCAGAATGAATCAGTAATTTATCTCAACCCTTCTTCGTGCCCACATCTGACCTTCAAATATCATCAGCAGCCTTACGCCAGCATGCAGATTTGATTCT
Source organism: Tandanus tandanus (assembly GCA_039654325.1). Lineage (NCBI taxonomy): Eukaryota > Metazoa > Chordata > Actinopteri > Siluriformes > Plotosidae > Tandanus > Tandanus tandanus. The sequence continues at coordinate 1,555,938 of JBCNYH010000026.1, forward strand.
GGAGGTGATTTTAAGTTCATGCAGATGTGAGAGGTCATCTTTAATTTCACACCCTGCTGAGTGCTCGCCGTATTCCTCGCTGATAGAAACCAACATGAAGCTCTGTCAATCAGCATGGCTTCTGATGCTCAATGGAAATTTATAATGAGGGGATATGAAGCTCAAACCTGCTTACAACTTTTCATGTTCGCCAAATGGATCCAGGGTTTCTACACACCGTACTCAAAAAAGATTAGACCGATAGTTTAAAGTCTCAGTCACGTACATCGCAACAGTAACAGCCTAAATTCAAACTCTCAGACAGTTGGGAAATTTCTATTAGATTGTATCAGGGAACTGAAGCAAACGACATAAGTGACATTATACCTATATACATATATACTGCAGCCCGAATGCGATACATTCATTTTAAATCACAATCAAAACAAAATCTGGATCTAGACCCTTTATTATACATCATACTTTACCTTTAAATTAACTGCAGATATGGTGCATTTACACTTTGTGTCAGTTAGTACTCAGAAAAAGTCACTACAGTGAGACTCTTGAGCCGTCTAAGCTCATTCTATTCTACAGATACGAAGACCACAATCTCCTCTGAGCCTTCAGAAACTGACCACTTTGTACAACAGCTGGAGAGGCTTGAGCCTGGTGGCGAAATCCCTCTGCTTAGAAGATACCTCTTAGCCAGAACAGCCCGTGAGCAACACCTCAGAGACACATCAATATTTGAAGCGGTGCTTAATGGACAAACAGAGTGAAGATCATGCCAAGCCACCTGAAAGGATAGAAAAAAGTATTTTTTGGGGTCAATGCAGCTGTATGGACTACAACCTTACCATCAGAGCAGCTGCCATCTGTGTAGTCTTAATATGAACCTTAATAGAACCTGCTTCTTCTAATCAAGAGGTACCACCTAAATTGGTTTGGGTACCTTACACGAATGTTTCTTGGTCAGTTCCCCACTACAGCTGTACTAAGCACTGGATGGTGACCCTGGGGAAGACCTAGTACCTGCTGGAGAGGTTGTATCCCACAGTTGGCTTGGGAACATCTGGGGTTGCCTAAAGTAGAAGCTGGAACCTATGGCCTTGACCAAGCTAATCACCTGAAGACAGCTGTATTCTGGGAAGGTGACATGATGGGTTCCATCACTGCCATGCAGATACAGGTTCTCCAGTTTGGGTCGGTGCAGACTTATGCATGTTCTCCATGAGTCTATGTGGGTTTCCGCTGGTTCTCCTGGATTTTTTACCACCTTCCTAAGATCACAAACAGATGCTGTTTGATTATGATGAACTGATGAATTTGTCCGTCGATCCATTTATAACGTTTATCCCTCAGGTTCACAGGGAAAAGCTGAAGACAATCATAGCTGAATTAGAGCAAGAAGCAGGGTACACCCTGAACAAATTGGCAATTTATCACAGTCCTTTATATCATACCTCTAATCCTCATGTCTATGGAATGTGGGAGACTACGCAAACATGGAGACAAAAAGCAAACTTCACATAGGAAGGCCCTAGTTGGCCAAGAGATCCGAACCCAAAGCCTGCATGCTATGAGGTGACAGTGCTAACCACTGCTCCGCTGTGCTGCCCCAAATTGTCTCTAAAGATGATTATATGTGCATTGTGATAAGCTGCAATCATCACAGTGCATTGTGCCCAGCATTCCCAGGATTGGCTCTGGATCCTGCCACCATGTCCAGGACTACATCTCTCACACTGTGCTTTTACCAAACTTATTCTGAACCAGCTTTGTGTCCTGGATTTCAGCTATTGTCCACACCTGAGAATTAGGGAAACTGGAAGACACTGCCTGAGCTGAGAGTCAGAAAGTGACTCTCCTGCTACTCCTCACTTTATCACTATGGGCTCAGTTAGCAAAATCAATACGGGTGTGCGCGTGAAACCAGGCTTGTTGCAGGTGAGGCTTCTTTCCCTAGCGTAAAGACATACAGACATCAATTATTGAGATGCCCAGTGCTCTGACAGGTCAAAGGTTAGACACCAGCACTCGATGGCACTTAATATGCTCCTGTATCGAAGATCCTTGGGAAAACTAGACATAAAGAAAAAGAGTCATGCCCTAAACCCCAGCTATCTTTACTGAGTCATGTTCAAGTAAACTGCTAATTAGCAATTGTTTAAAAAATCAAGTTAAATAACTTTCTGATTGAAAAGAATTTATAAACTTTTTACAAATATTTATGGGTTTAATGTGTTTTTCTCGTGCAGGTTATGAGGTAGTACATGCATAGCATTTCATGTAATTTAGGTTTTATTCCCATCATAAATGAACTACCAACTGTAAATGGTGAAGGCGAAAGCCTAAGTCTCACATAGTGATTTCATGGTAGACAATGATTTTTAGTCTACCAGGGTTCAACCAGCATTAGCCGTAATAAGTGTTCCATGCACTTCTGTCGAAATAAGCGAGAGCCAGGGACCTACCTTGAGACCTGGCTTCCATTAATGGATAGTTTGGCCATAGGCGGCATGGTGGCGTAGTGGTGAGCACATCCGCCTCACAGCAAGAAGGTCCTATGCTCAAGCCCTGTGCTTGCGTTGGCGAGGACGTTTCTGTGTGGAGTTTGCATGTTCACCCTGTACTTGCGTGGGTTTCCTCTGAGTACTCCGGCTTCCTCCTACGGTCCAAAGACATGCACATTAGGCTAACTGGTTGTTCCAGATTGCTCCTAAGTGTGAACATGAGTGTAAATGTTTGTGTGTGTGTTGCCCTGCGATGGAATTGCGAGCTGTTCAGGATGTACCCCACCTACGCCCAGAGTCAGCCAAGATAGGCTCCAATCTCCACGCGACCTTAGTAGGATAAAGCAGTTCCACAAACGAATGAATGAATAAATTATAGAATTAAATTAACCATGGGTCAATCGCTGGATCAATTCAACTGTTGTAAACGTGAATGCATGCATGAGGCATGCAATGGTTTAACGGATGTTTCTGTAGATTTCGCTGGAGGTTAAAAAGTCCATGGAACGCTGTACACAGCGCAGATGCTCACGTTCCTCAGACAAGTGCAAACTTTTGCAAGAGACCACCTCTAAAATCCGCTGGAATGGTCATGGAATGGATACGGTAATCCCAGTCATGATTCTCACATATCACCGATGTGTAACTCTGAGAGACATGAAGCCAGATACCACACTGTTTTGACCTGCTACCTCTAAGGGCACTTGGAGAAAAGCTCTATCGGCCAACTCTTGGCCAGTAGCTCTATGATTGACCGGGTACACTGTAATGGAATTGACTGGCAGAAATGTACCAACCACACCTCTATACTGTAATGATTCAAATCCCACAATCGTGCTGCTCTTCAGTAGGTTACCACCTCAGAACCCATTCCCGTTCTTTCATTTAATTTCATTTTCCAAACTGCTTTATCCTTTATTACGGTCACAGGGAGGCTGGAGCCCAACACAGCTGACTCGAGGCGAAGGTGGGGTGCATCATGAACAGCTTGATAGACTATCACAGGACCAACCATACTTGTTCTTATCTGCATTAATGTCGTATGCAGGCCAGGGCTTGTACTACAACAGTGTTTTTTTAACTGGAGAAGTATTTAAGGAGAAATGTACGAACAAAGACATCCAGCCTTTTGTATGGGCTTCAATCTATAAGGCTGAGTTTAGGAGACCCATTTAAGATCCACCCTCCTCCACTCTCATAGCAATTCACATATTCGAGCTCTCTCTCTCTCTCTCTCTCTCTCTCTCTCTCTCTCTCTCTCCAGCCCAGTCTGGTCCTAAGCTCTGGGTCCATTAAAGGGACGGCTGATGCGTGTAGCGTTAAAGGGAAAGGCAGCCCAGTTGCAGGCCCCATGTCTGGGCCGGGGCTGCTTCATGAAATATTGAATGCCCGTGTCCCTTCGAGAAGCTGCTTCGCTCATTCTTGGTGGAGGGAGGTTGATTAATATTTTAAACTGCAATCTCCTGCTTGACAAACTCTCCCACATGATTGGGTAAGAGCGCCTCGCTTCCCTTCGCTCCACTCATCTACCCCACCATCACCCACTCCTGTCCCCCCCCTTTTTAACCAAATTTCATTTATGGGAAAATTAATTACGCCCGGTGACTTTGGCTACCTTCACCCTCTATGCTTGCAGGTCCTCCATGGGGGCCCTGGTGGTCCCACTGAATGAAGTAGCATCCATTTTTTATGAAGAGCAGGTTATCCTATTTAGTCAGATTAAAACCGACGATGAGAGAATGGTAGCGAAGAAACAAGCCAGGCAGAAAATGCAGCCTCCCAGGTTTCTCCTCTCTGTTCTCTTTATCCTTCTTTATGTTATCCAGATTTCCAGAAAACTTCGAAATGTACATTTTGCCCTACGCAGTAGCAGCGAACTAGGATAGGATTCCCTCGCCGTCCCTTTGTTCCATCTCTCAATATTTTATAAGAGTCTAACAACATTTATATACATGAAACAGACGAAACGGTTTAATTACACTTCCCTTATTCCATTAATTATTTGCACAGGAGAAAAGTGCAGTGTTTACATCTCACTGACTAATATCCGGAATGTCTGTAGAGTTAAAATGCAGAATGTTTAATTGAATTGAGGATACCGACCTTCTGAGTGGACTACACCAAATACAATGATTCCAAATTACGCTTCTCTTTAAAGAGGAAACACTTTCTAGATTTACAAATTGGTATAAAAGTACAGGCAGTACGGTGGCGTAGTGCTAAGCACGTCTGCCTCACAGGAAGAGGGTCCTGGGTTCAAGTCCCGGGCTTAGTGTGTGAAGTTTGCATGCTGAACTTTGTGCTACTGTGTATATTATACTGCAAGTATATTACAACCATGATGTAGTCATTTCCTGGTAACCTATAATCATGCTAATGCCACATCCACATAATGTACTGTACCACGTTTATAATAATGACTATAAACTTAAAGCAGGCCACATGCAGCGCCGGTTCTGACGGCGGTGAACCGCCAAAGTATGACGGTGGTGTGGCAAAACAACCTCACACATGAAATGATCAAACTTGTTTACCTGGAGGAAACCCATGCTAACTCCACACAGAAACACCCTCACCAAGGACAGGACTCGAATCCAGGACCTTCTTACTCTGAGGTGGACGTGCTACCCACTACACCGCCGTCTATATACTTAAACAATTATTCGCCTCTGGCTAAGTGGATAATGTTGAATAGTCCCCTCAAACTTCCATCTCCGGGATTATTTTGTGATATCCACCTCACCTTCAGCTTAAAATAGGTACATTTAAAGACATTTTAATTAATTAATTAATTAATTAATTAATTTTTGCTCCTTTAAACAAAATTCTCGCCATATTAAAGTCAGGATACAACAATAACTTCTAATTCTAGACAAATTAGGAACGCAGACGCACCTGGACAGTACATCACAGTATTGTTATAAATCCTGTACCATTTTTTTCAACATTGGCTAAACAGAGTAGTAGTGGTGTGAGCATGAGATGAAGCTGGATGTCTGTAAAGTTCCAAAGCATAAACATCTCTCTTACTGATGTCCACGATCTCCATGATTTGAGGGAATCGTGATGAGAGTGAGAGGTCATGGGATTGTATCGTGATGATCTTGGGGGAACTTGGTGGAATCCTGATGATCTTGGGGGAACTTGGTGGAATCCTGATGATCTTGGGATAACGTGGTGGAATTATGATGATCTTGAGGGTGGAATCCCGATGATCGAGGAATTTGGCGGAATTGTGAAAAAAAATTTTTGCCACGATTATTACAATTTATTACGATTTGAGTAGTGATAGAACTTGGGAACTGTAGTAGAGCGTAGTAGAACTTAAAGGACCTTAACAGAGCGTAACAGACCATGATGCATCATCGTAGTGGATCTTGATGAACTTGGAAACCCGATTCCTTTAAGTTTCATCTCTTGGATGCACCTTGCCTCCTTTTTATACCCCAATCGTGCTCCAAGCTCCAATCGTGCTCATAAATCGTGGAGCTACACTTTTTAGAATTGTGGTGATCGTGTACATCATGGCCCCAATGTAATCCGGGTTATGGCACTGACAATCAAGAACTGTACATAACTAGCCTCCTGTGGCGTCAGGGTGCTAAATGATGCAGGAGAACCCGGACGGTGCTCTTCCATAGAGCATTTGCAGGAAGAGATCATTAAGAACGCAATCAAATGGCCAGATTCGATATTTTCGCACACATCTGATGTAACTGATGTTCCACAGACCTTCGGAATGCAAAACCACAGCCCTGTGAAAATCTGCAAGCTCTGCATTACTACGCAAACACACACACACACACACACGAAAGCTTCATGTGTTCGGAGCAGTTGAGTGCACCTCATAACATCCATGCTTTAAAGGACAAGGCCACAGGGAGAGTCAGTGAGCAAGAATCGATGAGAAAGCTGTGTCTCTGTCAGGGAGGTGAGGCTCTTTGCTAAAGCAGCAGAAGAAACACACACAAGCAGTCAGGCAGAAAGACAGCAAGGTTCCTGCTGATCCTCTCAGCATGTTTTTCTGTTCTATGTAACACTCACCAAACAACTCACAAACACACACAGGCACAGCAGACACTTTAACAAGTACTAGGTATAGGTATACTTTTTTAAAAGTTCACCCTGGATCAAACTAAACAAAAAAGATTCTTTCCAAGCAGTGGTTAGAACATCCGCCTCACAGCAAGGAGGTCCTGGGTTCAAGTCCCGGCCTCGGCTAGGGCGTCTCTGTCTGGAGTTCGCGCATGAGCTAGCGTGGGTTTCCTCCGGGTACTCCGTTTTCCTCCTGCAGTCCAAAGATATGCACCTTAGGCTAACTGGCTGCTCCAAATTGCCCGTAGGTGTGAGTGTGAGTGTGAATGGTTGTGTGGGTGTTGTTGGACTGGCGAGCTGTTCAGGGTGTACCCCACTTACACACACAACCTTTCACACTCAACCTCACACCTAGGGGCAATTTGGAACAGCCAATTAGCCTAATGTGCATGTCTTTGGACTGTGGGAGGAAACCGAAGTACCCGGAAGAAAACCAGGTACTTATATATTTTGTATTAATAATTCGAATGAATAATAAAACAGTTATAGAATTTGGATTTTATATGATATGTAGAATTATTTGATCGGTGGATAACACTGCCTTGATTGAATAATTATCCATATCATACCACACCTCATTCAATAACTGCCAATTATCCACCCCACAATCAATTAAATATGTAAAACTATACCATAAAAATCTCATTTTAGTTGTGGTTTTCTTATGTTGCCACGTAGTATGTGCTAAAACACTTATTCACCTCAGGTGAGGTGGATATCCCTTAGAAATGATTTGTTATATATTTATTTAATTATCTTTATATGTAAATTATAGGCATGATAAAAAAAAATATATCCTGTAGTAATACAGTTGTGATGCAGTTATAAGACTTCCGGGTGTTTACGTTTGAATTATAATTTAATTATAAGTAGTACTGAATGTCACGTTTGTACACGCTGCATTTGTTCATCATGTCTGTAATGAGTTTGATGAAGGGTAGCCTATTTGCCTGATCCTACCAAATAAAGCAATTAATTAAGATTAATTAAGATGACAAATGCCAGATTTGTTTGATTGGCATCTTTGATGGTCTGTGTAATCTGCTAATTGGATGTATGCTAATAAGAATTAAATTTGCTAATTATCTTTTAATAATGTTATAAAAGAACATGACTCAGGAGTACAAAGATAAAGATCTCGCTCAGTACTGTAACACTCCTACTTCAAGAAAGACCTCGTGTGCGTCTCAGAGCACATCACAAGCATGACCGAATGTTACGATCGCTACGACATCAATATACTCAGATTGCAGCTGATATCCTGATCGTCTGTAGATTATCGCAATGTAAAACATGTTTCTGTCCCCAGGGCTGTTAGCTCTGAAAGACAGCATCAGGCAGAGGCCAGGCAATTCCCACTGAGGATTCTCTGAGTCTGGGGTTTCAACCGCCTGCCGCCTCAAATCAAACCATTCTTTGCTAGCTGTTTGGTGAAGAGAGTAGCCAGAGACTCAATTAGCTTCATCAAAAGGACTGTGGAAGTGTTTGGATTAAAATAATTAGTGATGAGATAAAGCGCTCCTTTTTTTCAAAATGACCCTTCGATCACGCCCCCCACCCAAAACCCAAACCCCAAGGTATGGTATTGAACAGGAATGTTATCGCAGCTGGGCGGAGTGGACTCCAGGAAAAAAGGATCTAAAGATAAAAGTGACCATTTTAACAAAATGTCAAGGGAATAATCAAGTTTTAATTTAGCAGCTAATTTAATTAAGCGTTCAGCCCACAAATCCTCCCAGTAGTGTTCAACTGGAAAAATAAAAAGCAAGAAGAATTTTCTACAAACTGATACCTCATTTAAAGAGAATCCTCAGAGCACACCTGTACACTCAGAACTCACCTGTACACCCAGAACTCACCTGTACACTCAGAACTCACCTGTACACCCAGAACTCACCTGTACACCCAGAACTCACCTGTACACCCAGAACTCACCTGTACACGCAGAACTCACCTGTACTCGCAGAACTCACCTGTACACCCAGAACTCACCTGTACACCCAGAACTCACCTGTACACTCAGAACTCACCTGTACACTCAGAACTCACCTGTACAATCAGAACTGACCTGAACAATAAGAGCTCAACTGTACACCCAGAGCTCACCTGAACAATAAGAGCTCAACTGTACACTCAGAGCTCACCTGTAAACTCACGGTGGGGAAGGATATAATGAGCCTTGATCAGCATACATTTGAAAGTTCGGGTTCACACTCAAGATCCCAACTCAGATCCTCCAAGGAACTAGAAGAACACAATCTGAGAAAAAATGCTAACAATTAGCATGACAAATATTCCCTGATATCATTGTGCGTGCTTTGGTTCATGATTGACCAACCTGACGTACGAACAAAGATCTCAAGTTGGATTAGCTCAGGAATGTTTATATGTGTGTGTGTGTGTGTGTGTGTGTGTGTGTGTGTGTGTAGCACATGCCATGTTGGACTGATGGATTGGGGAAGCCAAAGTGAACACATGCCACACCAGCCCGCCAGAGATGAGGGGGCCGGGGGCTTCATTAGAGGGAGCTGGAGACTGACCCCGACTGGGGATCTGGGGGTGCTCTGGGGTAGAAGAGAAGGGGGGAGGGAAGAAGGGGCAAAAGCCTAGTAAGCTGCGGAGGAAAGCTTCTCCCCTGGCTTCCCCCTCTACCCGACCTCCCAGCTCTCTGGACGGAGGAGCAGAAAAATCAACAGTGGTCCTCTTTGAAGCCGTCTCCTTCTCTGTTTCTCTTTCTCCACGCTCCCTTTTCCCGTGAACCTCATGAATCATGCATGCAACACATGCCCTCCAATACACACACCCCCTTCATATTTTGCTTTCTCGTCTTTTTTTCCCCCTTCTCTTTTTCCGACAGCCTGCTTTTCAGACAAGGCATGAAATAGGCAACAAAAGGATGAGCGCCCATTTGTGTCATGGCTTCTGAGGGCAGCCCATTATCAGCCGTGTTTGACAAATTACTTAACACTGCTCTGCTGCTGACTACACACACACACACACACACACACACACACACACACACACACACACACATACACACACGCACACAGAGTTCTCTCATATTCCAGAATCTTATTAATAAGCTACTAGTATCTAATGAGCAAGTGTGTACGCTCCAGACGAGGTAGAACATCAAATTGCTATTCGTGCACAAAGAGCGTTATCTGCATAAATCAATTTGAGGTAACGACTCGCTGCGATTCGCCACACAAACACAGCTCGGGGATTAGTACGATCCTGGACGAGAGTGTGTCTATGTGTATCGCATTCACAAAATATCACTACTTAACAATCCAAGTGATTGATTTTGAGTCAAAAATTTTAATGGAAGGTGTGTGATTTAAGGTACATGGCTATCAACCTGGAGATTAGAAATGAGTTTGAATCCAGGTTGATGCCGCAGCCATCAGCAGCCGGGAACCCATAGGAGCTAATTGGCTGAGCTCTGACGGGAGGAAGGGATGGCAAACGCTTGCTTCACTGTCATTTACAGCAATCACCAGTCAATCAGGGGCATCTATTAGCTCATTCGTACAAAGGTGCAGAAATGGCTTGTTAGGCCGCTTCTGAATGCGCATGCACAGCAGTTCTTAAAGATGCAGGTGGCAGCATCATGTGTCAAGGAGGGGACACGTTCTTGCTTACACCCCTCCCTGGTTGGTGGTGGTCATGTGTGATGGGGAGGTGATACTTGATGGGTGGGAACTGGCTATGACTAAATTGGGGGTGGGGGTTTGTAAATTAGTACGGTGCTGTCTGAACACAAGACAAGAAGAAGTGTTAAATAGACCAGTGATTTTCAACCACTGTGCCGCGGCACAGTGAGATCGTCAGGTGTACCATGGGAAATTATCCAATTACCGTTGGCCATTGTCGAGTGTCTGTGCTGTAGTGACTGGCAGAGTAATGTAATACT
>JBCNYH010000026.1:1566787-1577519 GCA_039654325.1 Tandanus tandanus
TTTTGTAACATTTTTGGTTTGTGGTGAGCCGCAAGATTTGTTCAATGTAAAAAATGTGCCGTGGCTCAAAAAAGGTTAAAAAACACTGAAATAGACAATGTAAAACACACACAGTTGTGTATCTTCTTGGGCTGGAACTCTATTACCAATTATTTTTATTGTCCTTATTAATTTAGCAATTCGAACGTAACTCACTGCCACCGTTCAATAAATCCAACCAAAAAAGTTTGATAGAATTGTTTTAAAAAGATTCCTTGAGCAAGAGCATTGTTTTTGTTTTATAGATTTATTTTCCAAGTCCGCTTTACCAGCTCGGACTGGCAAATGAAAGTAAGGCTTCTGTCTCCTGAACACCAGAATAATAGAAATAAGAAATTTATTTAGTTCTAAAAAAAACATCACCAAGTGAAGAAAGACACGTCCCAATGGCGTGCGAGGTGGATCAAAGCAAAGAAAAAAATAAAAAACTTATAAAGCCATATAAGAAGACGAATCAGTGGGATGAGCAGAAGTTGAAGAAGACAGCAAGGCCAGTTTAGCACAAACCAAGTAGCGGTTCAACTTTGCGGTGTTATTGTGGCTCTGAAACACAGCAAGAAAAAATAAAGCCTTCAGATACACTTGGTTTTGGTTATTTAATGCACTTTCAGTGAACTGATCCACTTTAGATGCACACACTTATTGGGTTTCAACTTAGAAACGTTTAACTTTACAACAAAGTTAAATCAAAAAGTACGCTGGAGGGACTGTGTCTCTCGGCTGGTCTGGGAACAATTCGGTGTCCCCCCGGAAGAGCTGGAGGAAGTGGCGACAGGGAGAGGGACGTCTGGATCTCAGTGCTTAGGCTTCTGCCCCCACGATCCGACCCCGGATCAAGCGGAAGAAGATGACCGACTAACTGACAAACCAAAAAGTACCATATGTATTTGTAAACATGAAGTTATTTTGCCTTTTTGTTTTAAGGTTTCCATAAAAATTAAATAGACAGGCACCCTTAGAATGTAAAGCTGCATCCACACAGGGAGCTGCACGTAAAATCGCCTATTTTTCAGGGTCTATAGAAGCGAATAGGTAAAGGTTTTGGGGAACTCACTGTTTGGCGGCATCTGTGACCTTGATTTTCACTTTTCAGAGTCATTCAAGGTCAAGGGTAAATGTTTCATTTGAAAGTCCATATATGGTTTCCGATTAGTGTTCCATAGTAACGGCATATCTCTCAGCCCTCGTTTCAAAGTTACAAGAGCTACATCTCCAAAACTTTGGGACTTTGCTTTGGCCTTAACCTTTGACCTTAACATTCCAAAATCAAATCATTTCTGGGAGTCAGGCATGGTAGAGTCCCCACCAATTTTGGTGAAAATCCATGCATAGATGTGGTCAGGATTTTGTTCACAAGCCAACCGACTCAGAATCGCCTGGAGAGCTGCATTTGGGCATTTTGGCCCGGAGGAAAGTCATCATGCTTCCGCTGTTTGGGAAGATCCTGGTAAAGGTGCGAGCGCTTCCTAAAGTTCTCAGCAACAACAGGAATAGAAAATGCTACAAAGAAAGAGTAATGATCTTAAACCTCCCTGCAAACTGGAAATGACAATGAAACATCCCTCGATAGGTGAAGCACGCAAGATTTCACAACACGCTCTCAGATTAAGAGCTAGCATGTGCCTGAACTGTAAACAGACGTTGGACGAGGAAGGTAAGAGAGCAGTCACTTGAAAAGAGTTGCAGGATAACCTGAGTGCAGCAGGAACAATACTTACATGGAGAACGATAGTAAGGACTCAAAAAGATTTCACATCAAGCTTTTACAGGGCAAAACCCTAAAAGCACTCTTTGGAAAATATTCTGGAGAGGGTTGTATACACCAATCAACCATTACAGCAACACCACATGACCGGTCTGTGGCTTGACACCCTTATGGATATTGTGTGCTCCGACTCCTTTCTATCATATCCAGCATTAACAGTTTCAGCAGTTTGCTCTACAGTAGGTCTTCAGTGGGATCAGACCAGGTGTACTAGCCTTGACTAGTCTTCCACCATAGATGCCTTGGGCAACCATGAGACACTTTCCAGTTTACTAGATGTCCTCCCGTCAATCGCCTTTGGTAGGTACTTACCAGGAACACCCCACTAGAACTGCCGTTTTGGAGATACGGATCCAGTCGTTTAGCTCCCCAATGTTGGCCTTGTCAAAGTCATTCCTTATGTTTGCTCCCTTTTCCTGCTTCCAACACATCGACTTTGAGAACTGACTTCGCTTTCTGTTTAATGCACCCCACTCCTTTTCATTCTATGGCTGACTGATGTATAATCTCCCAAGAACTCCATAGACTTAGTAAAGTATTGGAGGTCGGAGCATCACCATATGGGGCAGCTTCTCTGTAAATGTTACTGTGGAATTACACATTACTGAAAGAAACAATGAAAATATTTCACATTAACCTTTGCTTAGCTTTAGCATGGGAGTGTATTAGTAATGAGACAATACCATTTTATTCCTGTGACTCCACTGGAAAGTACACCATAACTTTTTTGTTGTTGTTGTTGTTGTTTTTTTAATCAGATCACATCCCCAAAGGTTCCCCCCTGAGTGGCTAAGCTAAGACGCCATCTGTTTCTTGAACTTTTTCTTCAGGAGGCACACTTGTCTGGGTTCTGGTCTGGCCTTAAATAAAACGACACAACATGGTAAAAGAATGAATGAATCCCGGTGCCCAGCATGAGAGGCCAATAAAATCAAGTCTCCGCCTCCAATAATGAAGACTCCAAGCATGTAGAGTTTGATCCGCCTTCCAAGACATGGGCAGGACTTAAGAATCGAAAGTGATGACCAGCTTGTTACTGGCTAATTATAAACTCAGCCACGGCTGTCAGCTCCACCTCTGGGGATCCAACCCAAGATCTTCTGACATGTGAGAGATGAACACCATCTGTCTCAATCCTGCTCTTCAGAAATGTGTGCGTAACTGTTGGGGTATGTGGATGGGGTGTGTGTCCTGCTTTAGGTCTCGGGGTGTGTTGATGGGCTGTCCAGTGAGATCTTTCTTAACTCCAGCCAGCTGAAGGAACCACCCCATTTGGCGTGTTGCTTACAAGCAGCGGCGAAAATGTCCACGGGAAAGGCAAAGAGCTTTTAAAACTCTTGATTGATGTGCTCTTATTTTTACACTTCTGATCAGTGATTACACAGGCTGAATAATTCAAGGCACTGAAAAGTTTAGAAAGAATATTACGAAGCTTAACACTGAGGCAGAATGAGAGAGACGGGTAAAGGATGGAGTGGGTGGAGAAAGGTGAGTCCAGAGAGATGGACACAGAGAAAGAGGAAGGAAGGAAGGAAGGAAGGAAGGAAGGAAGGAAGGAAGGAGGACAAAAAAGGGGAGGAATAGAGGTGTGGCAGCATGGACCAAGGGAATCAAGCGCCTAATTGGTACTTAAACAGTTGCGGCGTTCTGAACTGTTGCTATCATAAGAAATTGATGAATTAACCGAGTGAGAGAGAGAGAGAGTGAGAGAGAGTGCGGAAGAGGCTTCTAAATCTTTTAAGAGGATAACTTACTTGGGCAAAACAGCTGTTTATGCATTATTTGTGCCGAGAGCCATTTACCACCATTTAGGAGGGAAGCAAGGCCTGAGTCTGAGGAGACACCCATAGGGACTGGTGCCTGGGAGGACAGAGCGAGAGGATCATTTACAAAAAAAAAAATAAAAGATGAAAAATTCATCCATTGGTAGTTCTTTTAAAGACTTAAAGACCAGGCCTGTCAGTCTGTGGCTCACAGCTTATTGACAAACAGCAGACATGAGGAAAGACGAAGAAGGACGCCAGGGAAAGAGCTACACGATTTCTGGGCAGGACAACCCCCCCCCCTCCCCTGCAAAGTTGTGAGTACGCAAAATTAGTTTGGTCAAGAAAAAGTGAGTTTGCTCTCACAAATAGGGCACATGCTTTGTCTATTACAGAAGGTTTCACTTTTAGAAAAACATCTTATAGGAAGTTAGAACCATGTATCCATCCGTCCATCCATCAATCTTTCGTTACCAAGCATCTGTCCCGGGCGCATGGAAGCTGAAGCCTGATTAGGTCACCAATCCATCACAGGACTAACATAGACACAAACGGCCATTTACACTCACACATAAAGCTATGGACAATCTAGGGTTGCCAGTTGACCTTATGTCTTTGGACTGTAGGAGGAAACTGGAGTACCCATAGGAAACCCAAGCAAGCATAGGGAGGATATGCAAAGTTCACACAGAAACGCCCTCGCTTAAGATCTGAGCCTTCTCACTGTGAGGTGCGAAGCTAGAACCACTAAACATTAAAAGAACCCCTGAGGAACTCATTTGTTTTTCTTATAAAATCCTGCATTCCATTTGTAGTGGCAAGTCAAGATTTTTGAATCGCCAATTGTAAATATCAGCTGAAGTGACCCCCGATGTTGGAGATCAAAGGAGTCAAGGAAGCCTCACCAACCCCAACCTCCAAGATGGCTGCTCCATACATCAGAGTGAAAGCTGTAGTAATTTACCATTTATTAGCATTTCTGTATTATTTACATGCCATGTTTAACCTTACGTTCATGTCACATAACTATAGTTATGCCAAAATGCAATCAAGATGATGTCTATTGCGTAATAAAATACCTAATATGGCATTTACTGCTTTATTATTTTTTTTGTTTCTTCCCAATTTGGTTCCGTGCAAAATCCCACCTACCAGCTGCCTCACCAACTGGGGAGGATGAAGGCTAACAGATCTTTAACACTTGCAAAAAAAAACCCAAAACATTTTTAAAAAAACTGGTCCTCCTGCTGCATCACAAGGCAACGTAACATACTCAAAGGAAATCAATATCCGCCCTCTTCCACACACTTGAGCCCACAGATGGCTATGATTGGCTCGTTGATGGTTGTAACATCATCGGGAATTTAACTCATAACTTTTATCTCACAACACCAGGACGAGCGCTTTTCAGTTTCGTGATGGCTCGCATTGGCGAGGTTAAAAAGAAGCCTAAACAAATAGACTTCCTTAAAGTCCATAAAGTATATGCATATTTTCTAACGATAAATGCACCAAAGTTTAACGTATGCATGCTAATCTGAATGATTTGATGAGACTGGAGAAGACGGACAGACAAACGCATTACTCCGGTAATGGAACAGTGAGAATGTCACCTGCTTTTCCTTGATGTAACTGCAGCGCAGTCTACTCCCACAGTGCC
Source organism: Tandanus tandanus (assembly GCA_039654325.1). NCBI lineage: Eukaryota > Metazoa > Chordata > Actinopteri > Siluriformes > Plotosidae > Tandanus > Tandanus tandanus. The sequence goes on from JBCNYH010000026.1 coordinate 1,572,015, forward strand.
TCAGGGCGACAGACAGCTCCATTTCAGCAGCCGCTGATGCTAATCGGGCCTGAAAGATGAAAGTTTGCCCTCTGTTTGTTCTCTAACATAGCATTTTGTCTGTCAAATGCCTGCGGGTGACCCAACCACGGGTGATCCACATACATGCTGGAGCTAAACACTCGTCTTCTCATCGCCACTGACATATCAGATCATTCCTTATGAGGGAACATCTGTATTTCTCATAGTTTCATTAGTGTTATGCGTGCGTAGGTGTGGAAAAAGAACTGAGAAAATACTGTACATGAGTTAAAGCACAGGTATTAAAAGGTTGCTTTGACAAAGTGTAATGAAGAAAAATTCTTTTAGCTGAAAGATAAAAACATATTTACCTTCTTGCTGTGAGGCGGACGTGCTAACCACTGCGCCACCCAGACTTAAACATATTTTTTTAATTTAGAAAGTTGATCATACTCAATCCTGCATGGCTGGCTAGTTCGCTAAGCTATCAGGTATAAACAGAAATTTATGCCAACTCTAATTGTGCTTTCCCGCCTGGATGCTAAAGCTGATATTTGGTTGGGCTCGGTAGCCCTCCCAGAATTCCATGGGCGACTGGATTTATGTGGTAGAGCATGTGCGGCACGATTATAGGAAGGTTGAGAGAGCCAAACTCTATGCGCCTATCAATTACCTACATAAAAGAGAGTAAAAAGCACGTTATCGACAATAGCCTGCTTGCAGGCGGTAATGGGTGTTTTTAGAGTTCTCGCAATCATCGCCACCACCTTCCATGCAGGAATAAATGGGCCTGGAGAGATAAACAAAACGTGTACAAGCGGACTATATGGACTTAGATTAACTGCCCCTCACAGCCCTCCACTTCTCTATGAGAACTTCTAGTATTTACTCATAATATACCTTTTTATTAAGTGCTAAGACATGTTATTAACTAACAAACCAAGTAACAGCATGAATATTTGCTAGCTAATCACAGTCTGGGGCGGCACGTTGGTGTAGCGCTCAGCACGTACGCCTCATAACCTGGGTTCGAGTCCCGGGTTCGGCGAGGGCGTTTCTGTGTGGAAGTTTGCATGTTCTCCCCATGCTTGCATGGGTTTCCTCCGGGTACACCGGTTTTCTCCTACAGCCCAAAGATATGCACATTAGGCTAATTGGCTGTTTCAAATTGCCCCTAGGTGTGAGTGTGAATGGTTGTGTGTGTTAGCCCTGTGATGGACTAATGGATGAGCTGTTCAGGGTATACCCCGCTTTCACCTAGAGTAGTTTGAGATAGGCTCCAGCCTGTCCCTTGTAGGATTACTGCAAATGAACGAATGAATGAATACTTTAGTAGAGTGTAAATATTCTGAAATAGTACAGTAATTAAGCTTTTTTTCCCCCCATGCCTGTGTATAGCAATTTAGTCTTTATATCCTTTTTTACCACTCACCTCTTAAGTAAATAAGATTCTTCTCACTTCTCCCACTGGTCTGTCCCTGTAGTTAAAGCCCCAAAACCTAAGTGCCCAAGGGGTCTCATCACCCGAAACATCATCATTCAGGTCTTTGCTGTGCCCGGCAGGCCGAGTCGTGATTAGCTGACAATTTATTCCCAGCCTGCGATTGAGAGGCAGGGTGCCCAAATGGTAATGTGTTTAAAATGTCAGCAGAGAGGTAAGGATCTCATCAACCTTTGGTCACCCGGCCGCTTTGAATATTCTTATTGCCGTCATGCATTAGTGATAAGCTTTTGAAAAGTAAGTCAAATTTAACCTTCACCGTACCTAGCCCACGTCATGAATATTAACCAGGCCTATTATGTGTACATGATCTGAAAGAATTTAACCTCTCAGCACCACCATCCTGGACTAGCGTCTCCGGATGGGCGGAGTGAGAGAAAGAAGAGAGCGTGTTTACTGCATAGAAATGGTGTTTGCTCAGGTAGAGGAGGGAACGCTAGACCAGATTAATGGGTTATCTACCAATAATTCCCCAGAGATGGATGGGGATTTATCAACAATCAAGTCTCAAATGCAGGACGAAGTGTTTGCTCAGGCACGGAGATGAAAATACGCACAATTTATGCTAAAACAAATTAGAAAAAAAAAAAAGTACACGGCTGTACACATGTTGCTTCTGACTGCTAATCATAAAGTTTTACCATTAATGAGGTTGGGTGGCATAGTGGTTAGCATGTGCGCCTCACAGCAAGAAGGTCCTGGGTTGGGTTCGATTCCCAGGCTCGGCGAGGGCTTTTCTGTGTGGGATTTGCATGTTCTCCCCGTGCTTGCATGGGTTTCCTACAGGTACTCTGGTTTCCTCCCACGGTCCAAAACCATGCAAAACCATTAGGCTAATTGGCTGTTCCAAATTGCCCCTAGGTGTGAGAGTTCTTTTGAATGGTTGTATGTGTTGGCCCTTCGACGGACTGGCAAGCTGTTCAGGGTGTAGCCCCTTATTCCCGCCCCCCACCCCCCCCTGTGACCCTAATAGGATTAAGCAGTTCAGCAAGTGGATGGATTATGTCCTCATTGCTGGCAAATTTCCAGCATCACGCAGAAACCATGTACAGGCATCGTAGCGCGACACAATCGAGGAACAATGATGTTGCCGAACCGCTTCATCCTACTAGGGTCACGGGGAGGCTTTGGCTTATCTCAGCCAACACTGGGAACAGGCGGGGTAAACCCTGAACAGCTCGCCAGTCTACTGCATGGCCAACACACACAACCATTCACACTCATCACAGCTAATTAACCCAAGGTGCATGTTGTTTTGGTGGAAACCCACGCAAGCATGGGGAGAACATGCAACCTCCACACAGAAACGCCCTCGCCGAGCCCAGGCCTTGAACTCGGGACTTTCCAGCTGCGAGGTGGACGTGCTCACCACTATTTCCACACTTTGTGGAAATCTACGGTAACATCCAGTGAATTCATCCATGAATGGAAGCCACGCCCTTCCAGTTCTCAACGTAGCTCCGAGGCTTTCATTCCGATGGAAGTGCACAAAAAAAAAACTTACAGGATGACGCCTACCGTCATCTACCAAGAAGTAATGGCTACATGAGCCAAGGCTTTACAGCCCCACCCCCCAACCACCCCCACCCAGAATTCAACAAGCAATGATTTTATGTGCAAATGGACCACAATTCCCACGGGCCTGCTCCGCTCCTCTTATTTGATAATGCTGAACAGCTTTGGCCTGTCGTCATGAAAGCCACACTGATCTGATATCCTTAAGCTTTAAAAAGGCCGAGGCTCGTTGTATTCTGCTTATTGATTTGAGGAAGACTGGGAATCGTGGCCTCATTAGCAGCAGATGAAGCCGTAAATCCGCTGCATCAGGACCAACCTTTCTCTAAGTGACACGGTTTTCCTGATTCTTGGGAAAAAGACTGAGAATAGACTGTTATGATGATTATGAACGCTGTTGCACACTCCGTAAATATCTCGAATGTAGGTGTACATTCAATTCAATACAATTGACGTAGTAAAAACAAATCTGGGTACGAATTTGAACATTTCTCCACAAACCCAAAGATGCCAGAACACACAACCGCAATTTATTAAAAACAAAAACAGAAAACAACAACAACAACAACAAAAAAACAACAACATGTGGGTATGATGTAAGACATACGATGTAGCCTTCGCCCCTTGCAGCTCTACGAGCCAAATCTGAATTGCGATTATTTATCAATCTGTCCGCCTGTCAGTTGGCTTTCCTCTCGACGCCGCTGTTTTTTCCTCTGGTGTTTTATTTAGCTGCACTTCATCTGACAAGGGAGTTTCTTCCTCTCTTTCCCTCCCCTCTTTGCTGCACACTTCGAGCTGCCGCTATCGATTTGGCGAGGGGGCGCACTCACAATTCAGCAAGCGGGGCCCTGTTTCAGGCTTGCATCTTTTAGAGGAAGGATTGATCCTCTTCTCTCTCTCTCTCTCTCACACACACACATACACACACACACACACACGCCTCATACCTCTTTCTCATTCTTCAAAGAACTTTATCGAATGAAACAAACAGAGAAAGGAAGACTAAAGAAAGAGGTGAGTAAAGCAAAGAAAAAGAGGAGGAATCATCACGAGGCCTGGCGTTCTGCCTTTTTTTTTTTTTTGCCGCTCGGTCGAAGTGAGAAATACAAGCTAGGAATATTGGATCAGGAATCAAAGAATCCCACATGCCTGTCGGGTTACAGCATCAGGAGATTCAAGAGTCGGGCACTTTGATGGTGTGATTCCAGTCAATGGAGCTCAGCGAGAGTCGCCAAAGCTGTTTATCTGACCACACGTCTGTGGTTAAAAGCCAGATTGAGTCAATTTACCGGCAAATCCTTCATATATCCCGCCATCGCCCAGTGCCACAGTATGTTCGTTATCATGAACCGTCTGGTTTCCTTCTATTCCCCGGCTTGTTACACACTCGTCCCAAGCAGCATGACAGAATCGGGATCAAACAGCGAGTCATATCCATTTAGCCGCTTAGCGTATAGCGCTAGCTGTGGCAAAAGCAGAGGAAAGGAAGTTGTGAGACTTGGCAGCAGCGGTACATCGGGATGGATTTGTAAAGTTAAAGCCCAGCCATTAATAAACAGTGCAAACAAAGCACTAATTACCACGTAGACAACGAGAGTCCCACGAGCTCGTCTTCATTAGGAAGGCAGCATACGCATTCTGCTCTCGCCAAAAACATCTACCGCTACTACATCTCTCTTCCCTCTTGACTGGCAAAATATTGTTGTTGTCAGAGCTTGTTTTATTCCCTTTTTTCCCCCTTCTTCTTGTTGACATCTTCAAATCAACGGCACTGCGGCTTATAAATTAAAAATATAAAAAGATACAGGCATATTTTTAATCTTAACTGAGACTCATTAAACCACGGACAATGAAATTGTTCTAATCACCTCATCTCTTTGTGTGTGTGTGTGTGTGTGTGTGTGTGTGTGTGTGTGTGTGTGTGATTTCAGTAATTTGATGTTCCAGTGTGTGAGATTGTTGGCTTTAATACAAATCATGTTTGAATCGTTACTTTAAGACCTTAAGCCCTCCCTTGGTGTCAGGAGAATTCGGATAATGAGGCCTGCTGGGATTTCAATCATTTCTATATCGGCTGAAAAATAAGGGGCCAAAAAAAAAAGGCAAAAAAAAAGGGGGGGGGAATGAAATCAGCTCTTCATCGTCGCACCCCCTCGACTAATTTTCAGGATTATTAATAAACAGAAACTCCCCCCTTTTCCCCTTTTTTAACTCCCGGATTTGTGAGTTTCTATAAATTTATTGGCCTTGAACTCCCTCAGTACCTCAACGCTTTAACTCCCCAAACAATTTCTCGCAAGCTTTCTCCTTCATCAGGAAATAAATAAATCCTTCAGATATCGCCTTTTAGACACCTCTTTATTACATTTTTCCACAAGTCTGCTCTTTCTCCAAGGTTCTTTTGCATGTTGGCGGCATGTAAAAAAGTCAATAAAAGCACTTCGAAGCCCAGGCTGTGTTTAAGAGCCCAAGAGTTTTTATTTTAG
>JBCNYH010000026.1:1583461-1596789 GCA_039654325.1 Tandanus tandanus
TGTTCCCCAGACCTGATGTTCCCCAGTCCTCATGTTCCCCAGACCTGATGTTCCCCAGTCCTCATGTTCCCCAGACCTGATGTTCCCCAGTCCTCATGTTCCCCAGACCCGATGTTCCCCAGTCCTCATGCTCCCCAGACCTGATGTTCCCCAGTCCTCATGTTCCCCAGACCTTATTAAATTAATGGATCTTCAAATGAACAATTTATGGAATATTCATGATTTCACATTTTCAGTGTTAATAGGGTTATTGTTAGGGTTAGGGTTAGGGTTAGGAAACAGGAACACAGACATGGACCCATTACACCAGTAACACCAGCCACAAGTTTCCATATAAAATAAACTTTCCAAAATCAACAAAGCCTAAAATTACACATTATTATTCACACAAACATCAATAATTTATTCATTTCAATTCTTCTTCCTTTTTTTTTAGGAAAAAAAATGACAGTTAAAGCAAGAGGACTAACTGAAATTACACACAAAAAAAAAATCCAATTAAATGAATTAACTTATAGCCGGTGGAGGGAAACTCATTGGTGATTAAAATGGCTGCTGGTCGTTCTGAACTCTGACCCTGGAATCACTCAGCCACAACGTTTTATCCTTTCAAAATACAAGTTTTTTTATTAAACAGCATTGCCAAGAAATGCAGCATGCATTCCTTTATTCATTCATTCATTAGCTGAACCCCTTACCCCTATTAGTGTCACGGAGAGGGGTGCACAGGGTTTATAGAGAAATGTTTAAATCATAATTTTTCATTAAATCAAGTTTAATCAAGTTTAAATTCTGTATTAAATTTGTTTTACTATGTAAAGCTGCTTTGCAAGAACTTCAATTGTTTAAAAAAACTGCTATATAAATACAACTGAATTAAATTGGATTGAATTGAACTGAATTGGAGCCTTAGATCTCAGCCGACTCTAGGCAAAGGCAGGGCACACCCACATCTTGCCAGTCAATCGCAGGGCCAACACACCCACAATCATTCAAACCGCCAATAGCCTAATGTGCATGTCTTTGGACTGTGGGAGGAAACTGGGGGACCCGGAGGAAACCCAAGCACAGCAAGCACGAGGAGAACATGCAAACCCCATACAGATCAAATACATTACACAACCATGTCGCCCTTATAGATTTTCAGTAGGTGTCATTTTAACAATTTTCAAGGAAATGTTATTATGTAAAATAACAACAACAACAACAATAATAATAATAATATTAATAATAATAATTATAATAATAATAATAGGGGCGGCACAGTGGTGCAGTGGTCACAGCAAGAAGGTCCTGGGTTCAATTCTGGGGCTCGGGTGTTTCTATGTGGAGTTTGCATGTTCTCCGTGTGCTTGTATGGGTTTCCTCCAGGAACTCCTGTTTCCTCCCACAGTCCAAAGACATGCACACTAGGCTAATTGACCAGTTTAAATTGCCCCTAGGTGTGGGTGTGAGTGTGAATGGTTGTATGTGTGTTGGTCCTGCGATGGCCTGGTGAGCTGTTCAGGGTGCACCCCGCCTTCGCCCAGAGTCAGCTGAGATAGGCGCCAGCCCCCCACCCCACCCCCCGCGATCCTAATAGGTAAATAAGTGAGTGAGAAAGTACAGTGACAGTGAATGATGTGGAGTGAGCTGGTGGTATTTAGGGTGTGGAGGGTGTTTTATTACCACATGATGGAGACAAACCCCAGTGTGTTGCAGAGTTGTTTAGTCAGGACCTACTGATGGACTGCAAATGCAATGACAAAGCAACTTCTCTCTCTCACTCTCCCTCTCTCCATCTCTCACAGCAATAAAGTAGGAAACAATGAATAGTTTTATGATATGAACACAGGCGTAGTACACAATTCATTTTATTTTATTTTTTAAAAACCTTTTGTCACTCACTCACTCACTCATTTGCCAAACCACCTAGTCCTATTAGGGTCACGTGAAGGCTGGAGCCTATCTCAGCTGACTCTAGGCGAACGCGGGGTACACCCTGAACAGCTCGCCTGACCACCACAGGGCCAACACACACAACCAATCACACACACACTCACACCTAGGGGCAATTTGGAACAGCCAATTAGCCTAATGTGCATGTCTTTGGACTGTAGGAGGAAACCGGAGTTCCCGGAGGAAATCCACTCAAGCAGGAGGAGAACATGCAAACTCCACACTGAAAGGCCCTCGCCGAGCCCGGGACTTAAACCCAGGACGTTCTCGCTGTGCAGCGGACGTGCTGACCACTGCGCCACCGTGCAATCCTGGAAAAAGTACATGCCGCACCTACTTGCTTTTTTCTAAATTTCTATTTCCCTACCAGTGAAATTCCTGGAAGATAATTTTAAGATTTTATGGAGTCTATCTGGTGGAGTATTTAGAAATTTTAGAGAAATAGAGAGAAAAAAAACTTCAGATCTTCCCTGTACACGTTTTATAATTCCGAGACATCTTGCTATGGTTGTAAAGTAACTGACTTGTTCTGTGTTTAGAAAGAACTTCATGTGTTCAGAATAAAGGAATAACTGACTCCTGTTTGCAAACAGAAAAGAATGAACACTTCCTACTTTTTCCAAAGCCGAATAATCCCTCTAACATTCCCACTATTACGCCTTTACTTTCGTGAGAACTATCTTTCTTCTGGAATGTTCCTCTAACTTGGAATAATTCTCCTGAATAATGTGATGCACCGTGAAGGACAGGGCAGCATGTCTGCCTCACAGCAAGAAGGTCCTGGGTTCGATTCCCAGGCTCGGGTTTTTTTGTGTGGAGTTTGTATGTTCTCCCATTGCTTGTGTGGGTTTCCTCTGGGTACCCCGGTTTCCTCCCACGGTCCAAAAACATGCACAGTAGGCAGATTGGCTGTTCCAGATCGCCCCTAGGTGTGAGTGTGAGTGTGAATGGTTGTATGGGTGTTGTCCCTGCAATGGCCTGTTGGCTGAGATGGGCGCCAGCCTCCCTGCAACCCTAATAAGGATTTAGCGGCTTAGAAAATAAATGAATGAATATTTGGGTTTAATCATCTTTAATTCAAAGGAAAAATGCAAAGGAAATGCTTCACTGACTATCATCATCATCATCATCATCATCCTCGTCGTCATGCCCAGACCTTCCTGAATGCAAGCTCTTCTAATGAAATAAATAAATGCAACCCAATACTGACGATCCTATTGCAGAGGAAATGTGTCTGGGGAAAAAAAAGCATGCTGTTAGATAATGCTAAACCAGAACACAGGCTCGGGTCCAATAAAATATAACATACAGTACGGTTCAGACGGACTCGTCTTCAAGGTATTATGACATCCTATCCTGGTGTTGTCTTCAGCTTATGTTTTCATAGAGATATACTGTAGATTTGAACAGGGCAATAAAATCTGCTGGAGGAAATGTTGAACAAGAAATGAAAAAAAAAAGGTCAAAATTCTTGTAACAAAGCCAAAGTTTGTAACTGGGATTCAGCTGAACTCTGGCCTTGGCCTTCAAATTCTAAAAAATGTGCAAAACATTCCCAGCGACCCCTTCTCCTCGGCATTTCTGCGTCACTGGGGAACTTGTGGAGCTGCTTTGCTCTGAGAAAGTGAGGATGTTGATTGGGAGATGGGACGACTGTATAACCTCTTCCTTCCTCTGAGCTCCACGGCTCCCCTAACAGGTGACCTGGGGCCTCTTGATGACCAGCTGTCAAGGCCTGTTTCCGCCTGGGAAGTGTGGGAAAGTCGGTGAGGACTACGCCGAAACCCCCAGCCCTGCTCTCACCCGGCTTCCTGACCACCGCTAAATATACCGGCCCTTTTGTTCATCATCGGACCCAAAAATACGCTGGCTCTGACATCAAACGTGTTCTTTCCGACTTCCTCCCGGTGGCTTTTTTTCGGCCACTGACGCTCTTCCCGCTTGGCAGAAGGCGCCACTTTCCTGGACGGCGTGGAGCATCAGGAAGCAAGGGGCTGCACGGATTTGGCTCGAGGATGCAAAACATGAGCAGAAGATATAAGCTGCAAGCTCACGGAATAATCAGTGTGCACATTTTAAACTGAATCCTTTTCTTTATATGGGCTTCTCATTACTTCTGAGTTTTTAGATAACATTTCTTTAAAATCTAGATTTAATAACAAATTAAGGGACTCTCACTCTCTCACTCATTTACTGAACTGCTTAATCCTCTACTAGGGTCGCAGGGAGACTGGAGCCTATCTCAGCCGACACTGGGCGAGGGCGGGGTACACCCTGAACAGCTCACCAGTCCATCACAGGGCCGACACACACAACCATTCACACTCACTCTCACACCTTGGGGCAATTTGGAACAGCCGATTAGCCTAACGTGCATGTCTTTGGACTGCGGGAGGAAACCGGAGCACCCAGAGGAAACCCACACAAACACAGGGAAAACATGCAAACTCTACAGAGAGGGACTCAAACCCAGGACCTTCTTACTTGCTTTAATTTACTTTTGAAATGTGGGAGGGTTATTTTTTTTTTTGGGGGGGGGTGGTCACCCTGCACTATAGTATTCATTCATTTATTCATTTTCTAAGCCACTTCATCCTAATTCGGGTCGCGGGGAGGCTGGCGCCCATGTTGGCCGACTCCGAGCGAATCCGGGGTACACCCTGGACAGCTCGCCAGACCACTGCAGGGCGAACACATGTACAACCATTCACACTCACTCTCACACCTTGGGGCAATTTGGAACCGCCAATTAGCCTACTGCGCATGTTTTTACTGTGTAAGCACGTAAGGGAGAACATGCAAACTCCACACAGAAACGCCCCGAGCCCGGGAATCGATCCTGGGACCTTCTTGCTGTGAGGCGGACGTGCAAACCACTGCGCCACCGTGTTACTGTAGATAGTCCTAAATGTTGCAGATCATGACTTCTGTTTTCTTTCTTTCACCTGAACAAGAATAAATGGATTCCTTCCTTTTAACTTGAGTTGGAAGAGTACAAGAAAGATTATGCCAGATTATTAATTCAAGGCTTCCTACTTCAATAACCAGACACCACAGACACAACATCCCCATCCTCCCTGCCAGTCCAGGATGTCCAGGTGTGTAATGCTGGTCGCTCCTCCCAACCCTAAGTGTAGCCTGAACATGACAGCCTTCCTTCCTGTTATTTTTGCCAGCTGAATTTGACAGGATGTATTCTTTCCTTTCCTTTTTTGTATCCTTTCTTCAGTGTGACTCACGCTGTCAGCCTCATTCACATTGGGAAGCTGGAAGTGATGAGTGGCATGACCTGACTAATTGTCTAGACTTCGTTGGCCACAACTCTTGTCCGTATGTGTGTTCGTATAAATATTCTTTTAATAGTCACCTCCCTTTTAATAGTAAATAGTGCGAATAGGCTACTATGCTCTCAGCTTAGTAATTACACACTGTACTACTACGACAAACAACTAAAATGTTAGCCTTAAATGTTGACTTAAATGTTAGTAGGGTCGCGAGGAGGCTGGTGCCCATCTCAGCCGACTCTGGGCGAGGGAGAGGTAAACCTTGGGCGGCTCGCCAGGCCAACACACACACACAACTGTTCACACTCATCTCCACACCAAGGGGCGGTTTGGAACAGCCAGTCATCCTACTGTGCATGTCTTTGGACTGTGGGAGGAAACCGAAATACTGGGAGGAAACCCACACAAGCACGGAGAGAACTCGCAAACCCCAGACAGAAACACCCGGGCCCGGGAATCGAACCCGGGACCTTCATGCTGTGAGGCGGGCGTGCTAACCACGGCGCGTAGGGGCAATTTGGAACAGCCAGTTAGCCTAATGTGCACGTCTTTGGACTGTGGGAGAAAACCAGAGTACCCGGAGGAAACCCACACAAGCATGGGGAGGACATGCAAAATCCACACAGGAACGCCCTCGCCGATTCCAGGACTCGAAACCAGCTTGCCAGACCATTACAGCGCCAACACGTATACACACAACCATTCACACTCACACCTAGGGGCAGTTTGGACCAGCCAATTAGCCTGATGTATGTTCTTTGGACCGTCGGAGGAAACCGGATTACCTGTAGGAAACCCACGCAAGCACAAGGAGAACATGCAAACTCCACACAGAAACATCCTCTCCGAGCCCGGGAATCGAACCCAACCCAGGACCTTGATGCTGTGGGGCAGAAGTGCTTGTCCCAACACCACCGTGTCGCCCTCAGCTAATACACCTGAGGCGATATTCGAATAGCAGAAACTCGAGGGAGTCCTGAATGCGGGTGACATTAGTGTTAGCTATATTAGCAAAACATGCATAAAGGAGATTTGGTGCATCTTCAGTATAAATAAATTATTATTATATCCTATTGCTATCAACAATAAAATCTATCCTGTGTTTTTTAAAGCTACAGAATCTAACCTGACCTGATTACAAAATATCTGCTGCTCTCTCCTCTACACCTGTCTCTCCTCTACACCTCCTGTCTCGCCTCTACACTTCCTTCTGTCTTGCCTCTACACCTCCTTCTGTCTCGTCTCTACACCTCCCGTCTCTCCTATACACCACCTTCTGTCTGGTTTCTACACCTCCCGTCTCTCCTCTACACCTCCTCCTGTCTCTTCTCTTCACCACCTGTCTCTCCTCTACACCACCCGTCTCTCCTATACACCACCTTCTGTCTCGTCTCTACACCTCCCATCTCTCCTCTACACCTCCTCCCGTCTCTCCTCTACACCTCCTCCTGTCTCTTCTCTACCCCTCCTGTCTCTCTTCTATGCCTCCTGTCTCTCCTCTACCCCACCTGTCTCGCCTCTACACCTCCTCCTGTCTCTCTTCTACACCTCCTCCTGTCTCTCCTCTACACCTCCTCCTGTCTCTCCTCTCCTTATCAACAATAAAATATATCCTGTGGGGTTTTTTTTAAGCTAAAGAAGCTATCCGGACCTGATTATAAAATGTCCTTCGGATGAATTATGGCAAAGATTAAATAAGATGGTGTTTTGTTCAGACTGCACCCATGTGCAGCGAAATGTCATATTTTTATTTTTATTTGTTTGAAGATCTTTCTGACCGCAAGCTCCAACATTTAATTTACAATTTTTATGGTTTCCTCTTTAGCTTATTGTAAAACTTCAACCCAGGGAACCCTGCAGGAGTTTTTTTTTTTTTTGTCCCAAGAAAAAAAAATGTAGTTAAGCATAAAGCCTCGTAAAGATTTACAACCCTCTGTCAAATGTGGCTTTTTGTTTTGTCTTGCTTTGTTTTGTTTGTGTTGAGGCACATACGATATTTAATTAATAGCATCTGTCAGAAATTCTGTTTAAACCCAATGCATGACTTATCAAGCAAACATTAATCCCTACTGTCCCTTTATGACGACCTACCCTATCCATAAAACCCCCTAATCCCATCTCCTCCATTCCCTATTGACCCCTCAACCCCCCAAGGCTCATCTTGGCCTTCTAGCTATATCCGGCCATATAGATGTGTTCAGCAATTTAGCAATGTTTTTTAAAAAATGCAAGGAATGCAAGTGCGTTTCCTGTTTCCAGCCTTTAACCTCATAGAGTTACACACACACACACACACACACACACACACACACACACACACATCTATGAAATCTATAAATAAATTAAACATTAAAGAAAAGTAAAAACACGGGCGCATTGGAAACAGATGTTGGAAGCAGATGTTTAAAGAGCCGTGGGTAGATACAGATTAAAATGCACGCATGTACTGTATGTTTTTCTTTAATGGTATATGAGGAGACGTGTAACGCATTACCCAACCGTGGAACGTAAAAATGACATTTACACAACACGCATAGCTCCCATTCCCCCTGCCGTCCGATTACACGTCTGACCATAGAGACATGACCTGCTCCTAAAAATCCTGGAGGAAAATGCGCTCAGGCCAAAGTAATGCCGGGTAACCCTCGGAGGAAACAGCAATGTTCTATCGCTGTGAGAATCTGTGTGTCTGCACCCCCCGGGGGAGCTGTTAAACAGCCCTTGCTCTCTCTCTCGCTCTTTTTTTTTTTTAAAACAGCGGAATACAAGAGGATATTGGATCACCACAATCGAGAACATCTGCAGGCTGATTTCTTCCCTCTTCCCTCATGTGTTTGTGTGTACTAGTGTGTGTGTGTGTGTGTGTGTGTGTGTGTGTGTGTGTGTGTGTGTGTGTGTAGTCCCTGGATGCACAAGCTTCACCATAGACATATACAGATCAGCTCTATCTCTGTCGCACACACACACACACACACAAACACACACACTAATGTCCTTTAATGGTAGTGAAGTGTGGGCCGCTGTTCTGACCGAGGCCAAATAACAGATATTATCCCCATCATAGTTTGGCCTCTTTGCGTGGCTGTAGCCAGAGCCATCAGAGAAAAGAGAGAAAAATGCAGCCACTCGATATGCAGGCAGCTGGGGAGGGAGTGGAGGCCTCGCCGTCTCTGCTGCTGAAATGACAGGCCTTCATGGATCGGGCTTGCCTGATCTATATTACAGCACGTGCAGTAAATCTGTGCTCCCGACCAGACTGATTGACGTGAAGCGAAGAGCGCTGGCAAAGCAACAGTCTCGCGCCGTGGAGTTGGAGGATGAAGGCATACATGGGGAGGAGATGGATTATCGAAATTATAGTTAAAACACACACACACACACACACACACACACATTCTCAACGAGTAGGAGGTGGAATTCCAGAGTGCACAGGGCCATGGGGCCGGCAGCGGAAGTGTGCGAAAGCTCTCTGAGCTGACCCCTGACCCCGCAGATACCATTCCCATCAACTCCTCCTCCAGCTGTCCGCACTCAGCCACCCAGCAGGCCTGCAAACAAACCTCCTCGCTCCCTCGCTCCCTCTCATCCGACTCCCCTGCTATACACCCTCCATTTATCCACCTCCCTGTTTTTCAGTGCATACCTCAGCACTAGGTAGTGGCTTCTAGACCATTTCCAAAACCCCATAATCAATCTACACCCTTCATCTGCAACTACTACTTCCAGTTTATCACTTGTAAGCCATTTGGTGACCGGTGACAGAAAGAAGGTCCTGGGTTCGAGCGCCGTTGTCGGAGAAGGTGTTTCTGCATGGGGTTTCCTCCGGGTGATCTGGTTTCCTTCCACATTACAAAGACATGCATGTTAGGCTGACTGTCTGTTCCAAATTGCCCCAAGTGTAAATGTGAGGGTGAATGGTTCCGCCCAGACATGCAACTGGCAACACAGGTGTGTATTAGGCCCGAGCCCAGGTAAATAGGAAGTATTGGGGGAAACACCTAGCAACCTACCCTGTAAAAACCATCCATTTAACCATCCATCTATTTGCCGAACTGCCTGATCCTAGTAGGGTCACAGGGAGGCCGGAGCCTATCTCAGCCGACTCTGGACAAAGGCAGGGTACACCTTGAGAAGCTGTCCATACCATCACAGGGCAAACACACACACACAACCATTCGCACTCACACATAGGGGTAAACTGAAACAGCCACTGTGCATGTTTTTGTACTGTAGGAAGAAAACCAGAGTACCCGGAGGAAACCCATGCAAGCATGGAAAGAACATGGTATCTCCACACAGAAACGTCCTCGCCGAGCTCGGGACTCAAACCCAGGACCTTCTTGCTGTGAGGCGGACGTGCTAACCATCTAACACAACTCAGAATACAACATGTAGTCTGTGACTTTCCGCCCTTCACCCTTCTTCAAAATGGAAACTTATTTAACTTCAACTTTCAAATTGCGCAAGAACCCACACATTTCAGAGTAATTTAGCACCAACGGTTTAAGAGAGGGAGGAAATCTGCTATTTTCCCCACTTCCTCTTTCCCTGCTCGCATCGCCCACATGAGAGGAGCGGGATCCGCAGATCCTCGTCGACCTCTCCCCACAGCCAATCCGCCCCTCCTTAAAAACATAGTTTGCACGCTTTTAACACACAGCCTCCACCAGCTTCTAACCACTCACCACAGCGCAGATGGGACTTCTCTCCGAGCTCCAAGAACGCCGGTGGGGTGGGGGGTGGGGGGTCGGAGGGGGGTTCGGGGTTAAAACATGTGCCACAGGGAACTTAACTCCCCATTTCCCTCACAGTTCTCTCATGTCTCATTAATCCGCGGTGACGTTTTCGAGGTTTTAGATTTTTACTGTTCTAAGAATGGCTTTGTATTACATTTCAGGGATTTAGAAGATAATAAATCAATACTTATTCTTTATGGTGCAGTGAAAAGAAAAGAAAAAGATATCAAGCAGAGAAAGAAAGAAAGAACAAAGAAACAGAACAATCATTTAGCGAAGGCGAGGTGGATATCGCTGAATTGTCCCTGACACGGAACGTTGGTATCCACTGAGGCCTACTGTGCATGTTTTTGGACTGTGGGAGGAAACCGGAGTACCCGAAGGAAACCCACGCAAGTATGGGGAGAACATGCAAATTCCACACAGAAATGCCCCGAGCCCGGGGCATTGAGGAATCAAGCCCAGGACCTTCTTGCTGTGAGGCAAACGTGCTAACCACTACACTCCTTGTTTTAGTATGTACTACATGGGAATATAAGAAAAGAATTTAAAAAATTTGAATTCTTTTTTTTTGGATTATGGCAATGCGGCACAGTGGCGTAGCGGTTAGTACGTCCACCTCACAGCGAGAATAACCTGGATTCCAGTCCCGCGGGAAAACCCAGGTCCTGGGTTCGATTCCCCAGCTCAGGCGTTTCTGTATGGAGTTTGCATGTAGTCCCCGTGCTCGCGTGGGTTTCCTCCGGGTACCCCGGTTTCCTCCCACAGTCCAAAGACATGCACATTAGGCTAGCTGGCTGTTCCAGATCGCCCCTAGGTGTGATAAATTTGTGATTTGAGACACAGCAAAACCTTTTGTGGAGGCCTCCATGTTTGTTTTTCATTTTCAAGCTGGAAGTCAGAGGCAGCAGCGTTCTCAGTTGTTTCATCGCTACACACGATACAAAACATGATTGTTTGTGTTCACTCTTGGGTGTTTCCTAAATCCCCGTAAACAGGACCTGTGGGTCAGCTCCTCTTTCTCCGTTTCCACTCCAGCCCTCTCTGGCGCCTGCGACTCCATCACACCACCTCCTGTCAACAGCTTCATCTCTCTCTCTCTCTCTCTCTCTCTCTCTCTCTCTCTCTCTCTCTAGTCTGTGAGACTGCACTGACCCCCCAGGGAGGTGACATGCCAGAAAGCCAGCAGCCTTTGCCCCCTACCCTCTTCTACACAGCACATACAGACATCCAGTACAGTGAAGTGACCACCACCTTATTCAAATCTCGTTCCGAGAACTTTTAAATTGTTGTTATGTAACAGTAAACGTTGGTCTTGTAAAGCCATTTATGCTCTTTAAGGTTTCCGCAGCTATACGAATTCACAGGACAGAGGATTTTACACGTTTCTCTTGGCAACATGACAGGCTGAATTTCTTTGTCTTATTGATTCTGAGAAAGACATACGGTTGGGACTGATGAGGAAGCAATTGTTGATAGCTGCTGTAACATAAGCAATAACAGAAGCTTTAGATTGTTTACAGATTCCACGACTTTGAAAGTAACTAAAAATGGATAGAATGTACTTCCTTATCCAGTATTTCTTACGCTTTAATACACACACACACCCACACACACACACCCACACACCCACACACACACACACACACACACATGTATTACAGTTGATGAATGTAATGGTAATAAAACCTCCTTTACATTTTTTTTATATTTATTATTTATTATTTCATAATTTTTTATTATTATTATTATTATTATTATTATTATTATTATTATTATTAATATTCATTCATTCTCATTCATTTTCTAATCCTAAATAGAGTCGCGGGGAGGCTGGAGCCTATCTCAGCCGACTCTGGGCGAAGGCGGGCCACACCCATCACAGGGCAACACACACAACCATTCACACTCACACCTAGGGGCAATTTGGAACAGCCGTTCAGCCTAATGTGCCTGTCTTTGGACTGAGGGAGGAAACTGAAGTACCCAGAGGAAACCCATGAAAGCACGGGGAGAACATGCAAACTCCATCCAGAAACAGAGACCACGACCTTCTTGCTGTAAGGCAGACATGCCGGCCACAATGCCACTATACCGCCTGACACTTTTTACCGTATTACCTGTAATACCTTTATTTTTTGCACAGAAGGTTTTCAGGTTCTTCTAAAACCCGGGGCAATTTGTAAACTGCAGTTTTCAGGTCAGGTCGTCAGGTTAGCATGGCTAAGAAAAAAAAAAACGCTTTCGTACTCCAGCGCACACTGATTGACATGTATGGGATTTTGAGTGACAGCTATTATTGTGACCATCACAGTCACTGGGGCTTTGAGACAGACTCCTGTGGTGTCCTCTACACCGCCTGTCCCTGCAGAACAAGGACCACATACGGGAGTTCGCCAGTAAAAGGGACGCAAAGGGGTCGAGATGGTAGAAGGTCAGCTGACCCCTCTGCGCCCTGCTTTTATTGGCCAGGTTAAAGGTTAAGTAAGCAATTTCTGTAGAGTTTAGATTTGTTAGGAGCTAAAAGGAGTCCACTTTTACTTCTGATTACGGCACGAGTTTTATCCTGTAAGCTCATTAATTACACAGGAGTAATTTAAACTCGGTCACTGAAGGATCTCGTGCAATGATGTTACTTTACGGAAATAATGTTTAAAATGCATGTTGAATCCGTCGCCTTTCAACTTCTGGGACATTAAAAAAAAAATTTCTTCTAGTTCACTGTGAATGTATTACAAGTTAGACGGAGTTTACTACAAGGTTATTATGACGCACTACAAGTTTACTACACATTATACAAATTTACTACAAGTAAACTGCAAGTCATACAAGTGTACTATAAGCTACCACAAGTTAATTATGATTTACTAAAAGCTCAACACAAGCTACTACAAGTTTACTGCAAGTAACTACAAGTTTACTACGAGTTACCACAAGTTTTCTAAAAGTTTGTTATGACTTACTACAAGCGTACTATGAGGTACTACAAGTTATACAAGTTTACTATTATAGTTACATGAAGCTTCTTGTTGTGTCTTTATGTGCATTATTTATACAAAAGAGTGAAAGAAAGAGAGAAAGAGAGAGACAGACAGACAGAGAGACAGACAGACAGAGAAGGAGACAAAGAGAGACAGAGAGCAAGAGACAGAAAGAAAGAGAAAGGCAGAGAGATAGTAAGAGAGAGGGAGACAGAACAAGAGAGAGAGAGAGAGAGAGAGAGAGAGAGAGATATCAAGAGACAGAGGTACAGTGGAGATAGAGAGAGAGAGAGAGAGAGAGAGAGAGAGAGAGAGAGAGAGAGAGAGACTTTGCCTTCCTGTTCTTCTTCACACTAAGGTGAGCATCTCTCTGAAGCTTACATATATAC
>JBCNYH010000026.1:1603617-1621682 GCA_039654325.1 Tandanus tandanus
AAAAAAGAGAGCACACTAACGCCCCCCCACACGCCCCCCATCCCTATCTGGTGGTGGTAGTCCACACACACACACACACACACACACACACACAAACACACAAAACAGATTTCTTGATTTCATTTCTCATCCCAGTTTTGGATATCAATGCATCTGTTTCACCTTGTTCCCAAGTATGGTGCTCTGTTTCGTTCTAATAAGGCAAACGATCATCAAGCCTCGTCTCATAAGAGTCCCCTCTTCCCGTGCGAGGACGAACGCGGCTCTACAGCGGCGCTCTCACCTCCCGTGAGACGTGATTGGTGGCTAAACAGCCGAAAGTCCAAAGTGCTTAGAATTGTATGGCTATGGTGTGTGTAGCATATTTTTCCCGACTAGCTTTCTTCGCTGTTCGTAGACGTGTACGATCTTAAACGACGAAGTTCCCCGAAGCTCCTCCTTCGTCTTATGGTCCGGCACATTTTTGTTTTCAGAGTTCTCTAAGTACTAATGATGTATCTTGAAAGCAGCAGGGGGAAAATTAGAGAAGAGTCCATGATGGAGTTTTTTTTTTTAATATATATATATATATATATTGGGAATGTATGATGACTGAATTGCATTTGGTCCCATAGCACAGCTGGAGATAGCGCAGGACGAGAATTCCCAGTACAGGAACGAGAGAGAGCAGCAGACGAGAGACAAGAGACGGGAGACGGGTGGGTGGGGTGCGGTGGGGTGGTAGTGGCGGTATAGGGGGGTAGAATGGTGAGGACGCGAGAGCACTTGGGAGAGGCTGGCGTCAGGCTGGCCTGCACTGGAAACCTGACCAGACACTTTGTCTTTCAGAGCAGCTTCTCTAAAAATAAAAAAAAAGGAATGCTTCTGCTGAGAGCAGACAGAGGCCTGAGACTGCGCACACATGCACGTACACCTTACATGTCTTTCACACGCATTCGCATGCACACACGCACACACGCACAAACACCGACAACACTCAATCACACACACACACGCTCACACACACTCGCTTTCTCGTTCTTTCAGGTGCACCCATCCATTCATACCCACACATGTCCAATGTCTTTTTGTATAGCCACGTCTCTCACAAGCCGTTCCTGAATCCTGAATGAGCTTCATCTGGTCCCCTTTTTTTTTTTCTTTTTTTTTTCTTTTTTTTTGGTGTCCAAAATGTTTTGTACTGACTGTTTTTTTGGCTCGGGCTCTACGCCCCCCTCGGATCAAACGTCAGCCGTTTTGCGTACAGACTGTCCGCGCAGTATGGCTGCAGACGATTTCCTGGCACCGTGCCTGGAAGATGCATTTTAACCCATCGCAGCACCAGATTTTGTTTTTGTTCTGATAGCTTACTCCCTGTAAAAAGGTTACATATGGACAGCATTACCTCTTTTAGCCAAGAAAGTCAAATAAATAAATAAATAGACAACACTTTTTTGTAATCGATAAGCTTCCTTTCTTGCATGTTAAGTAGCTAGGCCTGATTGACTGGGTGCAGGTCAGTAAGTTCAGTGTTTCGTGGTATCCTTGGGAATTGCGAAAGGGGAAATGCAGTAACGGGTTCACAGAAGGAGTGCCGCCTCGCTGTCATACCGGCTTATCCAGACTCTTCCGGAAAGGTGCAGGATTAGAAGCGGAGATCTTGCGGCACACGGTGTTGGTGTTGCTGCAGCGGCAGCCAGGTCGTGTGGCGCGGTCGTAGCCACGCTGGCACATAGTGAGGCAAAGCTTGGCAGGAGGATAACAGCACAAGCAGGGCAGGCAGAGGGACAGGACAGCCATGGCGCTCCAGCGGGAGCAGGCTTGAGCCGGAGCACAGGAGCAGGGTCGGTCAGCGCAGTTGTCCTCGTCGTCTGCCGAACAGTGGTAGAAGAGACCCTTGACGCAGCACAGGCAGGTGCCGTACTCCACGGCGTTCTCGGCTGAGCACAGACATCTCTGGCCGCACGCCCAACAAGAGGGCAAGCTTCGAGGGGCGCAACACTCCTGGCACTTGCAGCGGCTACAGCGTTCGCAGATGAACAGGTGTAAGCCTAAATCCTCTCCCTCAGCCAAGCCTTTACTTAACGAGTCTGCTTTCAGGTCACCCTTGGGTTGAGAACGCACGACTGAGGCCAATCCAGAATGGGAACTTGTTAATCCTGAAAGAAGTCTCTGGTCCGAAGTGGCACTGCCACGGGACATGGAACTGATTGTACTAGAGCGACTCAGGTGAGCCAGGTGGGCATGTTGGTGCTGACTCTGACTCCTAGGCATGGGAGGATGTCTTTCATCGTGTGTATAGAAGACACCCACCTGCGTAGTGGGGTCTAGTGCCACAGGACGCTCCACGTAGTCATTGTTGGCCCTTATCACGCGGATCTGATCTATGGACAGCACAGAGACCTGCTGGAGGTCCAAGCCATCACGGTCCATCCTGAGAGGAGGGGCTGAATCCATAATGCCACCAGTGCCACTAGGGAAGAGACTTGGATACAAGGCCCACACCAATCACGGCACATCGGATAAACCTGGAAGACATGATGATACAGCTGAGTTATTAAAAAAACAAACATTTGAATTCAATGCTAGATATTGGTCGTGGAGAGAACAGCAGAACCTCATGTACTACACATAGCTCCACTTCCATAGTCTACGACCGAGACTAGATCTATTATTAGTCACAGAGGATGTAGATAAAGCTATTGGCATCGCACTGTAATTTAGCATCTGGTGAGCACAGCTGTTGACACAAGGGAAGAGAATCTGAGCGGAGAAATTGACAGCAATAAATTGTGGGAAACAGGGGAACCCAGAAAAGTCAGTGTCCCGAGGCATCCTTTCCCCAGCTGCTCAGAGGAATCCAATTGCCCCTCCCTAAAATGTTTCTTTTGTTAAGCCTTATCCCCCATAAACAGGAACAACATGGTTAGTGGAATGTACATGGAAAACATCGGCATCCTGGAATTAAGAAACAGACTGTTTGCATTATTCGATGTCATACCCCAACAGGAACTTGGACCACATTCGAGTTGTGTGCATTCACAACTCTAAATAAACTCAATGCACAAATTTAACAAACCTCCCAGGCTGTCTGGGCTTGGCTACACGCTCTACGGATTGCACAACAGACCCCTGAGCACACATAAAGGAGGTCAGTGTTCACACACACTCACACACACAAAAAAAGATGGTTTGAGGATGAATGGAGAAGCATTTGCTCGATGAAGAGGAGAGCCGTGTCGAACGTAACCAGGAACGGAAATCCATACACAGGGGCATCAATTAGAGGAAGCAATGTCTGCTCCCGGTCTGCCAAGTATCCGGGGCACACTCAGCTGAATTCTTGGCAAACTCGGTGGACGCTCTTACGAAAAAAAAAAATACAAGGTAAGATAGCATCCATCCTCTGCCCCCACTTCCCGCCCATAAAGTCGAGATAAGGAGGCCCAGGTCGGAAGTACAAAATGCATTTTCAAATTACACAGAGGAGGAAAAAGAAGTCCTGGAGAGTAATTACATCAAATCCAGCAGAGAGCTGCAGTCAGGGCCTATCAGTCCATCTAATTGTTTAGAGGGGCCTGCTGTTCATTTCCATGAGCTCATTATTTGGGGCCTGATTTCACAAACAACACTGGACTTCCAGCCAAGCACACATCTGCGGACAAGCCAGAGAGGAAGTTTTGGGTTTGCTCATCTGTGTCATGTCAGGAACTTTTAAATTGCATATTTGCGAGAGCATTTGCACATGTCCTTTCCATGTGGTTTTCCTCAACTGTGTCAGCACTTGGGAGCATTTATCACTTCAGGCTACACTTAAGCTTACTCGAAACTTTCCACTGACTTTTCTTCAAAATCGAGCTTCACTCCAAAGTCGAAACTTCGGCTCCAAATGATAAATGTGAGAAACGGACAAAATAGTAAATGTCAGATTGTGGAATCAACATCGGGGTGTCTTTGGAAGAATTCGACCAGCACAATGTGTATTTTTACCGCATTGTATCTCCATAGAAATGGATTCACTTAATTCGGTTAATGGTCCAATCTTCATTCATTCATTTGACGAACCACTTAATCCTACTCGGGTCATGGGGAGGCTGGAGAGGCACACCTTGAACAGCTCGCCATTCCGTCATAGAGCAGCATACGTATACAACCATTCACACCTAGGCGGAACTTGGAACAGCCGATTAGCCTAATATGCCTATCTTTGGGTTGTAGGAGGAAACCGGAGTACCTGGAGGAAACCCATGCAAGCACAGAGAGAATATGCAAATTCCACACAGAAACGCCCCGTCGAGCCTGGGACACGAACCCAGGACCTTCTTGCTGTGAGGCAGACATGCTAATCCCTACACCACCACACCATCATCCCTTAATGTAAAAATGTACAAAGAAAACAGAAATAGTCTCTTTTTTATTTATCCATAAACATTATTACGGTGTTGAATAGCTATGTTGGATGACATCAGAGTGTTAAATAACGAGGTAAATAACGAGGTAAATAATGAGGTAAATGACGAGGAATGTTTCAGTTTTCCCTCTAGGCTGTTGGAGCTGACTGTAAACACAAGGTTTTTACCGATTTCTTTTTTCTCGGTACACTAGTATGTCACTGTGGGCTGGGACTTGTGATTTGCTGGCCTTCCTTCACTGCCCCTCCCATGCACAGCGGTATCTCCGCCCATCCCAGTCTGCCTTCCAGTGCAGTGAACGTGGAGCTTTTAGGCAACCAATCAGTGCACAGAAGGCACAGAGTAAGTGGTCCATAAATGGGAGGAGGAAGCCAAACAGTCAAACGCACTCAAAATCAGTGTTTCAGGAGAAGGTATTTGATTAGGAATCATACTTTGGTGCCCCACTGGTGTAAGAAATGAAAAATAAAAGTAATAAAATGGGGATAATAGCTGACCTTTAATCTTTAAAAAAAAAAAAGTTCTCCATTATGGCCAACTATAATAATCAACGGATAGATTTATTTCCATTGTCGAACAGCCAACTCATCCCTAACTCAAATAAATCCAGAAGGAGACAGCTTACTCCAGAACTAGTGGGACACGCAGTGTCCCCATCCAAGCCCCAGACCCAGAGTTTCCAGGGTGCCAACGGATCGATACTCGGTCACTCCAGCAATACAGGCGGCAACATGCTGACATCAGGAAGCCCAATGAACCCCCTCCCCAACCCCTGTAAAGAGCACTCTACCACTCTCTGCCATGTCCCAGAGCACTTGTCAGCTCCAGATTACCCAAACCGCACAGCAGGGTGAGGCCAAATGGAGATGCTTTGCCAATGTCTGAACATTTTTCTGAAAATGGGACACGATCGCTAATAAGTCAAACGCAGCTGACTTCGGGCATCATTGGTCCAAATAGGTTGGTGTACAGTTGGACGATGAAGCTACCACTTGCTTCTTAATAGTGTGTACTGAACTATTGATCACTGAGCTCAGATTACATCTTCTCAACCCCTGGACACGACTTCGATAAAAAACTTCAGTGAGGTGAGTCATCATGGGAAATGGGCTCGGGGTGTAACAGGGTGCACTCTGGTTTGATTGGTCCTCATGATGAGGGAAGTCATGGGCAGGGTCCATAAGACGTAGGTGATGTATGATGATTCGGGGGTCTAATAGCCAGAACTGCTAAAGTTGGCCATTTTCTAGATTTTGTTTCTGCAATTCAGTTCAGAGAGAACAACCTTCTGCTTGGTTAGAGATTTTTGTTGTGTCTGAAAAGATTTGGGGCGGAACAGTGGTGTAATGGTTAACATGTCCGCCTCACGGCAAGACGGTCGAAGTTCATGTCCCGGGCTCGGCAAGGGCGTTTCTATGTGTAGTTTGCATGTTTTCCCTGTGCTTGCGTGGGTACTCTGGTTTCCTCCAACAGTCCAAAGACATGCCCATTAAGCTAATTGGCTGTTCCAAATTGCCCCTAGGTGTGAGTGTGAATGTGAATTGTTGTGTGTGTGTTGCTCCTGCGATGGGCTTGTAAGCTGTTCAGGGAGTACCCCGCCTTCGCCCAGAGTCGGCTGAGATAGGCTCCAACCTCCTAATGACCCTAACAGGATGAAACAGTTTAGCAAATGAATGAATGATGAAAAGATTCGACAATTTGTCTGTTCACTGATGCACAGCAAGTCAAACAGTCAGGTCAAATGGATCGGATTAGCATCACCCTTGATGCATGTCGGCACTTTTTACCATGCCGAGTGACTAGCTCCCTAGCATTTCTCCTCCATGCTAACATTAGATTATAAAATCCTAGCCCCATTACTGTATTTTTACCTTACAAAGTGCCCCATCGTGTCAAAAATATGTCCTGGGTGCGACTCGCGGCTAACCGGGGAAACATTTTTCTGTGTTTGTAAAACTCAAATCCTCAACACAACACCTGTCTCAGGTCAAGACATCCGAGTCTGGGAGTTCATGGGAGCAAAAAGGAAAGACAGCTGTGTGTGTAGAGATGGAAAGAAAGAGAAAGAGAAACAGAGAGACGGCAGAGTGGGCCATGTTTACTCAGTGCTGCCTGCCATGAGGGGTAACCTGAAGACAGGCCCCTGCGCTCTGGGAGTATCAGTGCTGAGTGAGCTGTGCCTTGCGGCTATGCCCCGGGGCTCCATGCGCCCGGTACCTTGCACACATCCGTGGCCAGGGTAACCTGATCCAGGGCAGGAAGAGGATGAGGAGCGCATATTATTCATAACAATCACCACACACCACTGACTAGGAGTAACCCAAAACCTTGGAGCAGGGAGGAGACGAGACGGGAGACGAAGGGAAAACAGCCGTCCTGCTGCACAGGGTCACTGGACAATGTAAATGTAGCTGAAAGCACGTGAGCCACTTCATTAGGGACGAGTAAAGAGCTTTCAGTGACCCCTGGGGGGTTTTCTGATAGACCTGAGAACTATTGAAACATGCAGGTTTCATTTATTAATAAATTATTGAATGTCCATTTTGATATTTCATTGCTGCAAATAAAATAAATAAATAAATAAATAAAAATAACAATGATTTGCCTGGTGCTGAATTGGATAGTGCTGATTGGCCAGAATTGCCCATGAGCTGTCAGTCAGCCCCTTCTGGACCCTCTGGGGACACAGCAGGATTGCATGACAATAAACTGTATGAGATTCCGGATGTGCTGAATCCGACCCCCAGGAAGGACTGAAATAGATACCAGCAAGTTCAAGAGAAAGAGAAAGAGAGAGAGAGAGAGAGAGAGAGAGAGAGAGAGAGAGAGAGAGCGGGAAAGGGTGGGAGAGAGAGGGAGAATGAGAAGCAGTATAGAGATACGTTGTCAGAAGGATGAACAAAAATATCCGAAATATCGATAGCTTTAAATATAATAACTGTATATGAAATTTACAAAATATTATGTATTCTATCGCCTGTTGTTATAATAAAGTACATGTATTATTATAACAATAATATTAGAGTATTATCGTAGTATAGTTACTTATGTATTATAACGAAAGTATACGGCGATAATGTATAACCTAGAATTAATTCTATTTAGTTTTAGATACATTTTCACTTCTTGCACCTGCGCAAACACGATTCTGGAAACACGTCCCATGTAAAACATCGCCAAACGTACAGAAAACCCCCGTCGTCGCCGCTTTTCCATTCCGCTCATATCCACTCTTTCAATTCCTAACAGCTCACACTGACTTTATTGGCAGCTCCGACCTTGAGGACAATCAATGCCACCCCTGCATGCCCCGAGTCGTGTGCACGCACCAGGGCTGTGTCCGAGTTCCTGTGTTCATTCAGGACGCTAAACCGGATGAGTTGATTACAGAACTCGGACAGACGGACGTCGACAGACAATCCGAAGTCTAGAAGTGATATCAAGTGAGACATTCAAAAATAAAAAAAGGGAAATGAATGCACGGACAGGGAGGGCACTCACCTCTAAATGGAGGGAGATCCATTGTACAAGACCAAAAAGTACTTTTAATTTTTTTTTCCCTCTATCAGGCCACCTGATCAGCTTCAGTTTGCTGAGGTTTTTGTAAGGGTCCCACACACAGGCAGGCAGGCAGGAAGGCAAGCAATCAGGCAGGCAGGCAGGCAGGCAGGCAGGCAGGCAGGCAGGCAGGCGATCCTTGTCCTCGGTCCTCAGTACTTGATCATTCCCCAAGGAGTGCACAGAGAGTCTCGGGCGAAAGGAATAACGTGCTCGAACAACACTCCAAAAAAAAAAAAGAAAAAAGTAAGAATTCTTCCAAGAAAAGAGGACAGACGTGAGCACGTGAAAGTATCCCAATTAATAACAAGGTCCTGGGTCAAAGTGAACAAGGAAAGGAAGGAATGCAACACTTCCACATGAAGCTGGAGAGCAGTGGATCTGCAGTTCATCTATTCTCAGTGTTAGCTGAAAGCGTGAGCGCTGGATCGTCTCACTTGCATGCTCTCTCTCTCTCAATTGCTCTCTCTCTCTCTCTCTCTCTCTCTCTCTCTGTGTGTGTGTGTGTGTGTGTGTTTGTGCTTCCTGCTCTTGCACTCATCCATTCACCCTGTGTGCCTCTGTATGTCAGTGAGTGAGGGTGACACAAACAACTAGAGAGAGAGAGAGAGAGAGAGGGTGGGAAACAGAGCAGGGCGGAGGGGGAGGGGTTGGCGGATATGAATAGTAGATAAAGGCAGGGCTGGCATGGGGTAGGAGGGGCAGTGATGGTGGTGGAGGTTGTGGTGGAGGGGGGTACTTGCTGGAGATAGTTAATGGCTAAGTGGCATCATCAGGCTGAAACTGAATCCCTCATTTTGCCCCGCGCCCCACCCCACCCCACCCTGCACGCCTCCTCCTCCTCCTCCTCCTCCTTCTCCTCCTCAAGCACTGTTCCCTGAGCTTAGCCTGGAGAGAGAGAGAGAGAGAGAGAGAGAGAGAGAGAGAGAGAGAGAGAGAGAGAGAGAGAGAGAGAGATGTGTTAAAGAGGAGACGAGATGAAGCGAAACGAAAAGGGTTACATGCGTGACTCAACAAAAATCAGAACGCAAAGAACATGAAATAATGTAATTCTAAAATAACTATCGTGCAATTTGTAAATACAGTACGACACCTATGCAAAAGTATTCACAACAAACCGCCTTGTTATAAACGATTCATCATCACAACTCATGCGTGGTTTTGTAAGCGGACAGCACGTGACGCTAAAGTATCCTTCTAAGCAGACGGAGACGAAGCTTGAATGGCTGCATGTTATAAATTATGAATGAAATTTTTATTCTTCCCCAAATATTTTTGCATGCATGCAGCTTTCCTACTTGTAGATCAGCTCACATCCTGTTCCAGTAAAATCCCAATCAAAACCTGATTATTATGATTATAATTATTATTATTTTAATACATATCAGCCATTACATTAACACCACCTGTCTGCTCTGTGTCTAGACAGCCTCATACATGTGTTACGTGTTCTGATTCCTTTCTATCTTCGCCAGCATGGACGGTTACAGCAGTCTGTTCTACGGAAGCTCTTTTGTGGGATCAGACCAGTCGTACTAGCTGGGACCAATCTCAGCCGACACTGGGCGAAGGCAGAGCACACCGTGAACAACTCACAAGACCATCCATTTTATATGTATGTATATATATTTTATGTATATACGTACATACATGTTCTTACTATAAAAATATTTCACAGGAGAGCCGGTTAGCATGGAGCTAGCTGGTTAGCTGAAGGCTGAAGCTGGAATTAGTATAGACTAAAGAGACCAGCGTTAGCAGCAGTCCCCAGTTGCTAGCAGAACTAGCTCGCGGCAGTAGCTAGCAACAAAATGGTATAATCCCATACTTAGGCATTACGCCAAAGCCTAACTGAAAGTCTGTTCATTGCAGCAAGACGAGAAAGACGTCGCAATTGGTGGAAAAAAACGATGAACCTTTGAACATAAAAAATATCGTAGTTATTCTTTTTCATGTAATCGGTTTTGAATTAACGTTTAAAAAAAGGCTTAAAATGAGTCACGAATGCTTCTGGGGTTTTATTTGTTTGTTTTGTTTATTTATTTATTTTTGCAGTGACGTTTCAGGTCACAGTATATAAACTGATATCCTAGGAGCAGATTAGCCAATCAGAGTGCAAAATCGAGGGACTGCACAGTGGCGCGGTGGTTAGCACATCCGCCTCACAGCAAGAAGGTCCTGGGTCCGAGTCCCGGATCTGGGTGTCTCTGTGTGAAGTTTGCATGTCCTCCTCGTGCTGGCATACTCCAGTTTCCTCCCACAGTCCAAAAACATGCACATTAGGCTCACTGGCAGTTCCAAATTGCCCCTATGTGTGAATGTGAGTGTAGAATGTTGTGTTTTTTCAGCACTGTGATGGTCTGGCGAGCTGTTCAGGGTGTACCCCACCTTCTCCCAGAGTTAGCTGAGATAGTCTCCAGCCTCCCTGCGACCCTAAAAGGATTAATCGGTTGGGCAAATGACTGAGTGAGTGTTTCTACTAGATACTGAGAGACTTCACTCTAAAGTGTCCATGATAAGATTAGTGACTATTACAAAGCACTATTTCACACTTATCACCGTTCATCTCATGGACAAGCCACTTCATTAATCCCAGGATACACCACTGACAGATGTGATCTTTTGATGGTGTGATAGAACTGGGCAAACGTGTCGATGTTGTGCTCACATACCGTAATGTGTTTCCTGTTAAATAAGAACAATACCACTGCACCAAATCGTCTGACGGTGTATTTGGATTGCTGCTGTACTTACATATGTCCTCTTATTGACATTACAGGGAAGATGTGACCAAGGTAACAGGACATGTGCGTGTATAAAATAGTGCAGGAAGAAGGGTACTTCCTGGCTTCCTGTGGAGGGAAGTAGCTGGAATGGCCAAACAGAGCAATGATCCGGAGAGTGAATCAGGTTTCTCTGACCTGTGCAAACTCAACCTAAAGTTCTGACTGCACGACACACGAGCTGGAGTCACGAAACACTTCCCGTCCGGCCGATCTGCAAACAAGAGGCTTCAGATCGAGCTAAAAACTGTACACAGGCAGTTAATAAATGTAGAATGATCCTGCATGTGGTGAATCTTCCTCTAGAGACTAGTGCAGCGCTGAGTTTCGTCTTGTGATGCCATGGATGGAGATGCTAGGGTAGAAGATCTTGGTCCACTCCTGAACACCATGCTCATTAATTTAACCTGCTTAATATTCTCAGCTCATTTGGACGGCGCTTTAAAATAAAAACCACAGGTTTAAATCCAGAAGATAATCGTGATAAGGCCATACTAATATTTTAGTTTAGGATAACTAAACAACAACATAAGCTAGATGGCTGACAGCTAACAGATGCCTTCCAAATCATAGCAAACTAAGGGATTTGGTTACAGTCGAGGGTTTTTAAGATAATAATATCTTCCAAAAGTTTCTTTACAAAATAGTGGCGGTACGGTGGTGTAGTAGTGAACATGCCCACCTCACAGCAAGCAGGTCCTGGGTTTGAGTCCCGGGCTTGGCGAGGGCATTTAAGCGCAGAGTTTTCATGCTCTCCCAGTGCTTGTGTGGGTTTCCACAGGGTACTCTGGTTTCCTCCCACAGTCAATAGACATCCACTTTAAGCAAATATATAGTCTCGGTTGCCCCCTTGGTGTGTGTGTGTGTGTGTGTGTGTGTGTGTGTGTGTGTGTGTGTTGGCCCAGTGATGGAGTGTTAAGCTGTTCAGGGTGTATCCCGACCTTCACGCAGAGTTAGCTGAGATAGGCGCCACCCTCCCTGTGACCCTAATAGTATGAGGTGACTCAGGAAATTAATAAGCGTTTTAAAATCTAAGCAAAAAATGAGCAGAAACATATTTGTGTAGAAATTCATTCATTTTTCTGCAAAGCTCGACTCAGCGGTTGTTGTTTTTTTCCACTGCTTGAAGAAGCTGCCGCACAGATTCATGGGTAACAGGCCACATAATGGACACATCAATGATGCCTTTAACAGGAGGCAGATTGAAGGCATCTCAGAAGACAGGAAATGAGAGTGCGATCGGTCTCGAACTGGCCTTGTTGCCTTGCTGCGTCCTAAGACGTCGTTTTTCCTGTTGTGAATGACTTTACACATGCGCAGCCTTGTATTGACGCCCCAAGGAAACGGGATGTGGTCAAAGGCAAGAAACAGGTTTCTGATAATGGAAAGCAATTAATTTTTTTTCCTTTCCGAAGGTAAATTATTTACACGATTCTTTAACCATTTAAAAGCCACACCAAGAAAAAAAAAGGTTATATTTTTTTTCTTTGTTTTTTTCATTATTTGGAGTAACAATGAAGTTTAACCATTTATTTACCAAATAAACAAACAAATAAATAAATAAATACAATAATTGTTAAGGGGCGGCACAGTGGTTAGCACGTTCTGCTTACAGCAAGAAGGTCCTGCGCTCGATTCCTGGTCTCGGGGCGTTTCTGTGTGGAGTTTGCATGTTCTCCCCGTGCTTGCATGGGTTTCCTCTGAATACTCCGGTTTCCTCCCACAGTCCAAAAACATGCACAGTAGGCTAATTGGTTGTTCCAAATCATCCAGGGTGTACCTCGCCCTCACCAAGTGTTGGCTGAGATGGGCGCCAGCCTCCCCGCGACCCTAATTAGGATTGAGCGGCTTAAAAAATGAATGAATGAATAATTGTTAAATACAGGCCTCTACCAAACAGTCACTCAATCACTTGTTGAACCAGTTAATCGTTACTCTTCGGGTCGCAGCCCAGCCGACACTGGACTAAGGCGGGGTACACTGTGATCAGCTCAACTGACCATCACCGAGCAACACACACACACACACACACACACACACATCCACACCAAAGGGACAATTTGGAACAGCCAATTATCCTAATGTGCATGTCATTGGACTGTAGGAGGAAACTGGATTACCCAGAGGAAACCGACGCATGCAAGGGGGATACAGTCGAACTCCACATAGAAACGCCCTCGTTGAGCCTGGGACTCGAACCCAGGACCTTCTTGCTGTGAGGAGAGCGTGCTAAAAGCAACGTCACCATGCCACCCCACAAGTACTCCCACTTGCGTCAATCAAGTTCTACAGTGTACACCCCCTTTCCCCATCACCGCATCTCCAGTGTATTTATTTACTTGTTTGTTAGTAAGTGCATATCAGAAAATTTCCACTTGCACACAACACCCACCCCCTCAACTCCCCCTGACTGTTTTCTCCATTTCCTGAGCTCATGATATTGCTTCCTGCCAAAGTGAGTGAAGTTTATTACGTCTCTCTTTAAATGCCTCGCTCTGTGATTTAAAAACCAAAGATGCACATGCATTATATGTGAGTGTGTGTGTGTGTGTGTGTGTGTGTGTCAGTGTACTGGTCTTCATCTCCCCTAGGCACTAAGCCCCTCCAACACCCCCCCAATCCGCCCCCAAACACAGCGTTCCTAATCTCAGTGCCAGAGAGGAGGGCGGGAGCGGGACTGAACCACGGCAGAATCAATGTTAAATGGCCTGGTTAATGACCGGTACACAGCTGACAAAGTCATTCATTTCTGCCGGCGCTGTTTAGCTTGTGCTTTCGTGAATGTTTTTTTTTTTTTTTTGTGGCTAGGACTGACTATACACTGATTCAACATTAACATTATCAGATACAGTAAAAGGTGTGTGTTCGCTACAGTATGTTCTCACCACTACTTCTGGAAATGCGTGAACACTTTAAACATCATTTGGTTAAATTCTTCTCGGGTCGAGTTTTAAAGGCGGGTGATGTTTAAAGGATAGATGTAAAGTGTGCGTAGTGACAGTGTAGTGTAGTAGGTTCTGTGCCACAGAGTTATAGAGTTACAAAACACCCCCCTCCCTCCTTCCCAGCCTCCTTTTCCTCAATAAACTCTGGCCTTGTGCGCTTCCTGATTCCTAGAAGGAATGGGAGAGAACTGGCCCAAAATCCCACACGCTCACGCTGGCTTACTCCTCCAAACAAGCAGTCAAGCTCTCCCTCATCCTCTCCCTCTGTACCACTGAGCTACATAAACACCACCATCTGCATCTGATCAAAATTAATGCTGAACACTGCACCCCACCACCCCACCACCCCACCACCCCACCACCTCTATCATTGCCACTACCACCCCTCTGCCTATTTATCTTGTTCTCTCTTTTTCTGTCCCTCTCATTCAAAAAAGCACAGGCTGATCCTGAGCACACACCCATCATCACAAGTCACGACAAACCACGCATCATCATCATCATCATCATCATCATCATCATCATCACCATCTGCACACACGTACACATTCACATAAGCATAAAGAACTCTATAGACAAACGCACGCCGTGAACAAACCAACCCAACCAGCCGTCACGCCTTTGCGTAATTGTTGCTGATACTTTGGGGCTGAAGTATGCGTGTTCCATTAAGTGAGCCGAGCAAGCCGATTGGCCGAGCTCGTGGCCCCTCGGAATAGCCAGCCTGGCCGCCAGCCAGCAGCTCATTTCCTGCCGGCCTGAGAGCCTCCAGCCGCTCCCACTGCAAATGCACTTCCTGACTATGTATAAAATTTTTATTAATGGCCAGGAGTGCATCAGCAAGGGGGAGAGAGAGAGAGAGAGAGAGAGAGAGAGAGAGAGAGAGAGAGAGAGAGAGAGAGAGAGAGATGAAGTTAGGGGACAGACAGCATTAAGTATGATTGAAGCAGAGAAGAGAGAGAAAACCATGGCCTTCAGAGCGTATCTTTAATCCAGAGCAGGTTCTGTCGTACGTCACTTCGCATTATCGCACAATCAGATAAGGTGAAAGAGGCGGAAGAGATGCCAACCACTAAGAACTAAAGGAGAAAAAGAAGTACTTCAGACTTTGCACATCCACCTCACCGCAAGAAGGTCCTGGGTTCAATTCCCGGGCTCGGGGTGTTCCTGTGTGGAGTTTGCATGTTCTCCCTATGCATGCGCCGGTTTCCTCCAGGTACTCCGGTCTCCTCCCACAGTCCAAAGACATGCACAGTAGGCTGACTGGTGGTTTCAAATCACCCCTAGGTGTGAGTGTGAGTGTGAGTGTGAACGGTTGTATGAGTGTTGGCCTAACAACGTCCTTGCGAGCTGTTCGGGGTGTACCCCGCCCTCGCCAAGAGACAGCTGAGAGAGGCTTAGAAAATGAACGAATGAATGAAGTGCTTTAAAGCGCCAACGATTTCCAATCACATCACGACACAAACATATCACGACTTCACACCGTCGGCAGACTGAGCCCGACACTCCGTCAGGAGACTCGCTAAGCGGAACGTGATAAGATTATTCACCTTAAACCACTCGAGAGGTCAAAGGCTGATGGATAGAAAAAGACAAGCAGCTGAGAAACGGACACGTGGGAAATGTCCGAGCGAGCCTCAGTGCCCTGTCAGTCTGGGGATTGACAACGCCATGGAAGAAATTTACAGCGCAGGAAGAAATTGAGCTACTGATGGAAAACAATGTGCTCGGTTTCTTTAGTCTTGATGCTGTGTGTGTGTGTGTGTGTGTGTGTGTGTGTGTGTGTGTGTGTGTGAGTGTGTGTCCAGGGGGAGCTTCAGTGACCCTCAGCAGGGGCCCTGGTTATTGAGGTATAGGGGTCGACAGGGGCCACCAAGAAGAGGCCTCTAAATTCCTTTCTGTGAGATGGGGGATGGCGACACCGCATCACTGCGTCATCCTCACATTCTTCTGGCCCCTCGTTTCGTTCCAACATCGCTCCGACAGGCGTGTCGAGCCGGTCCGACTTCCGCCACAAAGCAAAGGCAGCTTCCTGCGAATAAACTGCTGTCTAATGGTAAAGCCAAAAGCATGAAGAATGTAATCGAGTGAGACGAATATATGCTGATGTGACAGTGGAATCTGATGTAGGTGATCCGGTCAGGCCTCTCTGAGAGGAAGCCGTGGGTGTTCTGCTGACATGATATGCGATTATGAATATTAATTATTGAAGTGCAGTGCGGAGCAGAGAAATATGAACCTGGAGAGACAGCACTTCTCTCAGACCACTCACCCGCTCGCTACCCGTGCTTCTCACTTTCTCCGTGAGTGCAGCTCAGATCAAACCCTCCAACAAAGCCTCAGCGCTGACCGCTAGTTGCGTACGTACGTGGTGTAACTGTGGTCCGAGGAAGCAAAGATTAGAAAAATCATAAAAATGCCTTCTTGTCTTTATTGTGCATGCATGATCCCAAACTATTGACCTATTGAGCTATTATCACAGCAGTGACAACTGAATCAAATCGAATGGAACCTCCGCCCTTTGGATCAGTAAGTCAGCACCATAACCAGCAAGACATCACTGCCGGGTTTCAGAATATATTTTTTTTCTTTCTTCATTCAACTTTACCAAATTCGACTATTTCATGAAGGTCCACTACACAAAAATACAATTTCGATTTCAGGTTGTAAGAAAACGAGTCGGCTGAGATGGGCGCCAGCCTCCCCGCGACCCTAATTAGGATCAAGCGGCTCAGAAAATGAATAA
Source organism: Tandanus tandanus (assembly GCA_039654325.1). Classification (NCBI taxonomy): domain Eukaryota; kingdom Metazoa; phylum Chordata; class Actinopteri; order Siluriformes; family Plotosidae; genus Tandanus; species Tandanus tandanus. The sequence goes on from JBCNYH010000026.1 coordinate 1,620,041, forward strand.
ATGAAAGAATAATCTGTTGGAAGAGCTGCAGAATAATTTCTATCATACAGTATACTGAACCAATCATACGCAAACACATCCTGGACCATGGCGTCTGTCTCAGTCATGTCCGTGAACCATTCTGTACGAGTTGCTTGTTTGCAAAATCCCGCAGTACTTTCCCACATGAACTGGACCTCCTTCTGGTGACTTCACCATTGAGAGACGGTATCTTATATCTGCTCTCTGACTAATGAGGAACCTCTCTGACTCATAATTTGTGCATCTGCCCAGTTTCAGAGCACGCTCGACCACCTCAGCTTTGCTTCTGTCCTGCTGCTGTGGTGTTTGTATGCACTCTTGGTACTTTAAAGCGTTCCTGGAAATGCTGCAACGTTAGCCACGCAGCTTTCATTTCTAGGATGTTGACATGGCGATAATAAGCCTCGTTTTCCCAGCTAGTGTCTCTTGGAAACATTTTCCACCTTTGATAAAGCAGGTTGGTGCTTGAAGATGACCAGCTACAGGATGGACCAAGCAGGAAATGGTTGAAAAGCTGAAGACAGGAAACTCTAAAGCCTGATCATGTGATTGAAATGTGAGAATTCTGGAAGATCAAAAAAACGAAAAAACCCTCTGACGAGTAACGTATCGCGATATCACAGGGAATCCTCCCAAACCCCTGCTGAATTTTATTAGCATGTCTCTAACTTGTTGCTACATTAATAACGCCTCAAGCAAAATATAGTTTAAAAAGAAAACCCTCTCGCTTGATTTGCTCTGTAGTGTAATATCTAGCAGGCGGCTCGGTGGCGTAGCGGTTAGCATGTCCGCCTCACAGCAAGAAGGTCCCGGGTTCGAGTCCTGGGCTCGGCGAGGGCGTTTCTGTGTGGAGTTTTGCATGTTCTCCCTGTACATTTGTGTACTCTGGTGTCCTCCCACAGTCCAAAGACATGCACTTTAGGAGAATTGGCCCTGGGCGTGAATATGAGTATGAATAGTTGTGTTTGTTTTGGGATGCAGTGGATTGACGAGTAGTCCAGGGTGTACCCCGCCTTAGCCTAGAGTCGGCTGAGATAGGCTCCAGCCTCTCCACAACCCTGGTAGGATTAAGCGGTTCTGGTAAAGGACCTGGGAACACAGGGTGTGGCACACACACACACACAGGGGTAAGTTAGAGTTGTCAAGCTACCTACAGCCTAGTGACGTGAATAAATATTAGTGGAAAATGGAGGAAAAACTGACAGAGAAGGAGACCGCTTATGGACAGTCCCTCACGCACGCACACACACACACACACACACACACACATGCGCACACATAAATACAGTGGAGACACACTGCTGAATGTTGTGGGGGCGGAGGGGGGGGTCCTTCATGGAACATATTATTTACACAGGAGAGAGGAGGACTACACACACACACACACACACACACACAGTCCACCAGAGCATGACAGCAATAAAAAAAAAGATACAGCAAGAGACAAGGATGAGAAATAAGGCAGCTTTATGACTTCCTATTGAGGCTGTATATTCATGAGAAGTAGTGCACTGGTAGACTCGAATGACAGAACGATAATGTGTGTGTGTGCGTGTGTGTGTGTGAGAGAGAGAGAGAGAGAGAGAGAGAGAGAGAGAGAGAGAGAGAGAGAGAGAGAGAG
>JBCNYH010000026.1:1630278-1656567 GCA_039654325.1 Tandanus tandanus
CAGGAATCCACCAAGTTCCCTCAAGATCATCAGGAATCCACCAAGTTCCCTCAAGATCATCAGGAATCCACCAAGTTCCCTCAAGATCATCATGATTCTCTCAAATCACGGAGACCGCAGACATCGTGTAAACCCAGGGTAAATAACCACCAGCGAATGAGAGGCGAAATTCGTCGAATGATTGAGTATCAGCTGGCTTCTCGCTTTACCTTCCTCCCCCAAAAGCGCATGGTCACGTGTCACAATTGTTCTCTCGTTTTGAGTTTGTTGATTACTTTCCGTTTTAAGCCGTGAGGATTCATTGTTTCGGTACGAGGTCTTGAGGGGTTTCCTAGTTATGCCTTTCCTGTGTTTGAGTTAGACTTCCTGTTTTCTTTTTTTTTTTTATTATTTTTTATTTTATTTATTATTTTATCAAACGATTACGAATTTACTTTTGTGCACCCGTGCCCTCACCACAGTGCTACACAGGTCTGGAAAGAAGCTCAGGGTTTAAAAAACAAAACAAATCAATGGACCAGGAGAGAACCAAAAAAATAAATAAAACAAGCAAAGCAAAAATAAATAAATAAATAATGCTGGTGTGAGGCATGGCAGTGAAGCGAAGTGCTTCCATCTACTACATACCACACTCACACTCTCACACACACACACACACACACACACACCTTTTAGTAATGACAGTCTGAGTGACGCTGCCGGAATTGCTCTGCTTCTCCCTGTCCTGGACCAGCTTCAGCCGTCTGATCTCCTAAAGCAAACAGCACAGGTCAAAGGTCAAGAGTGTTAAGAAGGGGACGTACTCTGGGAACTTAAGTGCTGTCAATCAAACTCTGACATGACTGATGATAAGTATAAAGTATCCTCAGGGGGATTGATGCTAATGGAGAGTTAATTCTTCTTCTTCTTTCTCAATATCTTTTTCTTCACCGTTATGTAGATTCGATGTGACCGGGTTGAACCAATAGGGTTTCGAAGGTTATGGGCCTCGCTCAAGGGCCCAGCGATGTCAAGGGGCCACAGCGAGCCATTATTGCCTCCGGATAGTTAAAGAGGCCTTTGTGTGTATCCCAATGTGTGTCCACGTATGGGTGAGTGTGTTTCCCTGTGTGTGTGTTTCCTTGTGTGTGTGCGTGCGTGCGCATGCGTATCCCTGTGTGTGTTTCCATGAGAGTGAGCGTTTGTGTGTGCCCATGTGTGTGTGTTTCCATGTGTGCGAGTGTGTGTGTGTTCGAACCTCCTCCAGTCGTCTGATGGAGGACTCGCGCTGCTCCAGTGTAGTCAGCAGCTCTTTAATCCTCAGTTCCAGGGTCTTATCACCGCTGGAGCGGTCTGTAGTGATTTCCGTCTGGATCTTCACCATCTTAGACTGTCTCACACACACACACACAAAGAGAGAAGGAGAGAATTTCTGAAGAATACAGAAATACACCTGAGATCTCTCCTGTTCCCTCCCAACATCAACATCACGTACTAACTGTACAGAATATTAAAGTGTTCTGAAGGCAGAGAATGCTGACTAGTGGAAATATTTCCGCTGTGAGGAAGAGTAACACATCGCTCTCTCACCCGCATACTCGCGATCTCCCTCTCCTTCTCCTCTCGTAGCTCCTTCAGCATCTTCTCATAATGTCTGGACAGTTCCTGTGTCTTCGTCTGCAGAGTGGCGTTACTGCTCTGGCCTTCCAGCTGAAACACACACACACACACACACACACACAAAGATTCGTTTACTCATTCATTTGCTGAACCACTCAATTCTACTAGGGTCGTGGGGAGGCTGAAGCCCATCTCAGCCAACTCTGGGCGAAGGTGCCAGTCTATCACAGGGCCAACACACACACACAACCATTCACACTCACACCTAGGGGGCAATTTGGTGCAGCCAATTATCCTAAAGTGCATGTAATTGGCCTGTAGGAGGAAACTGCAGTACCCGGAGGACGCAAGCATGGAGAAAACATGCAAACTCCACACAGAAACGCCCTCGCTGAGCCTGGGACTCGAAACCAGGACCTTCTGTAGCACACATTATCATTTGTACTCATATCACAATCCATCCTCCTCCCACCTTCCTGCGCAGCAGCTCGTTCTCCTGCTCCAGCGCCCTCTTGCTGCCTTCCAGGTCTTTGATGCGGAAATCCTTACTGGAGTCCGAGCCGCGGTTGGTCATGAGCTGAGACTCCAGGTTGCGCTGGGCGGTGGTGCTCTCCTTCAGAGTCATCTGGAAAAGGTGCAAAGTGCAAAAGATGGTTCACATGCAAATGCTGTACCTCGAGTTACCACCAGGCGATAAATACGTCCTCGAGTGTTTTATTCCTCTTTCATTACACGTAACATTTCATCACATCACATCACACCCTTTATTACGGATCCAGTTATAAGCACTCTATTACTTTCCCGTGTACGTGCTCCCCAGATGTGTGGCTGATGTTGCCGCTCGTACCTGTAGCTGTCGGTTGTTCTCGCGCACCGTTTCCACCAGTCTGTCGTACTGCTGCGCCTGATCGGCTTTGAAGCTCAGGTCTCTCTCCAGCTGCTCCTTCTCGCTCTCCAGGCGCTGAACACGAAAGACATTAATACATTCATACACCCACTGGCCACTTTATTAGGAACACCTCTGCACTTGTTCGTGCTATGCATGAGGTGTACAATGTATGAAATCATGTATATTCTACCTGACAGGACGTCTAGAGTAACTCGAATAACCACTCGAAGGGTCTCGACACATGGCTGAACTCGCACGCAGACGGACTACAGGAAGAAAGACCACAGGCTCGACTTCGAGTGTTTCTTCTGTTCTCGCCGCCCATCTCCCTCAGGGTGCGACCATGCCGTGCTTTCTGAGACGCTTTTCTGCTCGCCACGTTTGTTAAGAGTGCTTATCTGACTTTGTGTCAGCTCGAATCAGTCTGATCTATCGGCCTTGTTTCACACCTTTGAAGTCGTTCAAGGTGCGTTTCTGAACCACTCAAACCATCCATCCGTCACCACCTACAGCCATGCCAAAATCTGAGATCACACTCTTCCTGATTTCTGGCTGAACGAGATCTGTAGGACTTCTACGCTGTGCTGCTGCCCCATGATTGGCTGATTGCCAACCACATGAAACAGTGGATGGTTCAGTGTATATCCAATATAGCAGGATGCACCAATGGGAATGGACTGGAGAAGATTTTCAAGTAATCCGACCTGGGTGTTCAATAATTGCTCCAACCCAACAACAATAATAACAGTAACTGGGCGTTCCCTTATAGCTCCATGCCAAGTCCGCTCGTTTCAGGCTCACACCCACGTTTATAACATTTAACCAGTGGATGTTTTCCCTCAAACGTTTGATCCGTGACCTCAGGTAACCTCCTCAGGTTAAAAGAAAGAGGCGGGACACACTTTAACCCATGTTCCAGTAGTTCTGGGAGGAGACGTTTGCAGCTTGTAAGAAAGCGGTTGAGTGATTTCAGGAATCTTCCAGGGAGCTTCCTCGAACATGACTCACTCAGGTGTTTACAGTGAGTGGAGAATTCGGACTAATCCGGTATTTAATCCAGTCACGTCTAACCACGTATAACGGTTACTGATTTTCGAGCATATATATTTATAGAATCAGAACCTCGGTGTGTGAAGAAATGTTCAACAACTGAAACCACAGTGGCGTAGAGGTTAGCATGTCTACCTCACAGCAAGAAGGTCCTGGGATTGAATACTGGGCTCGGCGAAGGTGTTTTTGTGTGGAGTTTGCATGTTCTACTTGTGCATGTGTGGGTTTCCTCCAGGTACTCTGGTTTCCTCCTACAGTTCAAATACGTGCACATTAGGCTACACACATTAGGTGTTTCAAAATTGCGCCCTTTAATCCTATTCAGCCAACTCTGGGTGAAGGCAAGGTGGACCCAAACAGGTCGCCAATCCATCACACACACAACCATTCACACTCACACCTAGGGGCAACAGTTAATGAGCCTAATGTCCATGTCTTTGGACTGTGGGATGAAACCGGAGTACCCAGAGGACTTGAATCCAGGATCCTCTTTCTGTGGGGCGGACATGCTAACCCCTACACCGCCGTGCCGCCCCTGATGTACATTCTGGAGCATTTTATACAATGGCCATTTTCCAGGATTCCTGGATTTTTTTCCAACACGATGTAATGCATGGATCACCTTTAAAATATAATGGCTGCTTATTTGTACCACACCCGACTCCGGAAAAAAAGTTCATCTAAATCCGTGCATAACCTTTGAAGTTTTCCCGCACACAAACAGACAGACAGACAGACCAACCAACCAACCCAGGTGAAAATGCAACAGCATGGATAATGTAGCACATAGACCCTTTACAGTTACAGGTTTTAATTACCAACATTCTTATAATACATTCTATAAACCGTAAATTACTGGGAAATAAAGTGAATCTGCAGTAAAGTGGGAAAAAAAGACAACAACAATGGAGTCTGGTCTGAGGAGGGCGCTCTCACCCTCAGATCGTCCTGCAGGTGCACCAGGTCTTCTTTCAGGCTGCTGAAGGTGCTCAGAAGCATGCGCATGGTCTTGTCGGCGGTCATGCGCGTCTGGAAAGAGGGAGGGAGGGAGAAAAAAGTCTGGCATCACTCGGCCAACCGCAACAAAGACTAAACATGCCGACATTGTTATTAGACAGGAATGTAAGGGTGGGGCTGCTGGGGCAAAGGGTGGGGCTGTGATGGAGTGAGTGTTGATTATTTCACACACACACACACACACACACACACCTGTAGGAGGTAGCGGATTTGCTGCTTCGTCAGTTCAGACACTCCTTTAGGGATGAGGCGTTCAATGTCTTCTTCCTAACACAGTGACAAATGTAAAATGTAAATGCACACACCCCTCCCGCTCACCCACCACCCCTCCCCCAACCCCCATGTTTATTTCACAACATTTTAAATCTCTATGTTTTTTTTTTATGTACTCAGTGCAGCGTTTATTCCAGTGTTGATGCGTTTATGTAAGTACAAAGACTAGAGTAAGTGTTCCTGAGGTGCTGCCGCTGCCACGCCCTTCCTTACCTTATAGTCAAACTCCTGTAACTGCTTCCTGCAGGAGAGAACATGACAGGACATGAGGAGCAGCTTCATAAGCAGTAACAAAAAAAAGAAAAGGAGTATAATATACATCCTGTGCAAAAGTCTTAGACAACCTATTTTAAGGTAACAGATTTTCATAGACTGACTTGTATATGATCAAATAATAATAATAATAATAATTCTAGCACAAATTCATACATGTTGGCGGACGCCCTTATACAGCGCCACTTACATTTTTTAAATCTCATTTATACACCTGAGCAGTAGTAGTCTAAGGGCCTTGCTCAAGGGCGCAACAGTAGCAGATTGGTGGTACTGGGGCTTGAACCCCAAACCTCCTGACCAGTCAGCCAAAGCCTGAATCATTCTGCCACCGCTGTCCCAAGCTAAGCAAGTGTAACAGTCAACTGGAGCGAGTTGAGTTCGGTGCTCAGTAACACTTACAGCTCTCTCTCTCTCTTTTTTTTTTTTTTTACTCCATACACTGAACCCAAAAATACTTTTTTGTATTTTTTTTGGCTTCCGCACCTCCGGAGCTATAGGAATGGGTTCCGTTCATCTGTCCGTCACACTTTAGTTTCCGGACATTCACTTGCCGCGCGCTGAAGCTGGGGCTTTCTGACTTGCTATGCCGGTTCACTACTGCGAGTGCTAGGGTGAGTTTGTGTGTCAGTCACCTTGAGCTATTTTTCAAGGTCACAGATGCAAAACTGTATATTAGGTTGCCAGACATTTACTTGCCGCGCGCCGAAGCCGGGGCTTTCAGTCTAACTATGCTTGTTCTATATAGGAATATTATAAAACGGTCCTTTCGCCGGGAGCGTCAGGACCCGTTATTCCCTTTGGTTCATTTATTACTGCTTACTATCTTTTACAGTTTTATAACTTGTAGTTTTTTTAATCTAGAAACATTTACTTTCATTGTTCTTGAAGGCGTCTTGGCACTACGCCATTTCTTGGCGTATTTCTATGGTCTCCATAAACCAGTCACCCAGACAAACTTGACGTTTAGTCTATGATTTATTATTCAGGGCAGAGAATGAAGAAGGAAGGAAAGGTTTTGTAAATGCTCTGCTTTCTGAGGAAAGTAATAAAGATTAAAACATGACCCCTTTTTTTCTTTTCTTTAGAAAGTGGAGATAAGGTGTGTTGGGTTGCAGAGATAGCACGGAGTATTTTGGAGATAAGAGGTCATTTAAAAAAAGAGAGAAAGTTGTATAATACAACTTATATATATATATATATAAACAATTTTAATTTTTTTTATATTTAACATCACTAAAGATTTATTCCACAATAAGCTAAAAGGTAAAAAATTATATTGAATATAAATTTATATATTTAGGAATTTCACCCCCCCCCCAAAATGCGACTTTATAGGTCTGCTGCGAGGAATAATATCCAGAAATCGGCATCAGCTGATGCTGGTGACCACCAAAGAAAGTCTTCCACAACTGGAATTATGTTTATGTTTCAAAATTTTTAATGTAATAAATAATAAAATTTCTTACAATTAACTTAAAATAAACTTATTCCACTCCCTCTGGTGATATATGCCCACGATAAGGTTATATATGACCATAGGTCATGGAATAATTGCTATAATTATAACACAAATAAATATATATAAAAGCAGTAAGTGAGGAGAAGCCTTTGTTCGCACCGCCCGCGTATCTTGGACACATGTTCCGAGACGCAGCTGTGGATGTCGCAGTTTTTCCTGTAGACCTCTGCAAGGAGTTCGCCAAAGAAGCGCGTGTCGAGTTTGGCCACCTGTTCTGGCTCGAAATCCATCTTCAGTTCGCTCGTCACATAGTTGTTTACCTTGATGCTGACGACTTCCTGCGCACTGCTGCTCTCCTCCATCTTCAGACAGACACAAGAACAGATAGAAAATGTAAGCCACGACTGCAAACTGACAAATAAATGTTTAAAGCCTAACATTTTGTACATTAAAAAATAGACCACAGGGGTCCAGACGCTCCCGCCAAAAGGACCCTTTCATAATATGCCAGTATAGAAAAAGCATAGCAAGTTTGAAAGGCCCGGCTTCAGCGCGCGGCAAGTAAATGTCCGGAAACTAAAGTGTGACGGACAGACAGACGGAATCCAAAGTGTGCTGAGTGAGGAGCAATGGGGGCGGGGCCAATCTTTAAAGGATGAATGACCGGTTCCCATTGAATACTGAACAGTACTTTTGCTCGAAATGGAGCAGCGGCTGAAGCATCCTGAGAGTGGAAGAGTGGGTTAAGATTGATTAAAACCAGCTCAAAACAATGCCAACAACTTTTATTATACACTGCAGTCTGGCCCGTTGCCGCCCACTATATACTCTCCACAACAGCTACTACTACTACGAGAGGGCGGGATGAATGTGCACAAAGCCAACATTTCAAACTGCATCACAGGGTAACGTAACACACACAGAGGAAAGCTGGCTAGCGTTTTACTGATGGGGAGAGGCGAGAGTGCATGCCCCTCCCACCTAACCGACCAGAGAGCACGGGCCAATTTTGTTCTCTCGGATCATCTCTAATGGCGTCATCAGGATTCGACCTCGTGATCTCCCGATGGTCGGGCCAACATCACCATAGGAGCCTGTAGGATTAGCGCTTTTAGCCAAGCTGACCCTGTAGCCTGCATGGTCAGGTGGTGGAGCCGAAAAGGCGAGAGTGTATAATTGTGCAATTTTAATCCCTTGGAATTACTCAACACACTGTTCTAACCGTCACTTATTTTTTCATCTAATTATAAAATGGTTCTCCCTGAAAAAATAAACATCAGAGTTTCTATTGGCAACTGAAACAGAGGCGTGGCAAAGCGGTCCGACTGGATTCCAGCGAGCGGCGAGAGTGATGCACACGCCACTCACCCACTTACGGTCAACCAACGCTGCAGAGGGAAGAGCTGAACGCGAGACAGTGCTGCACTCGAACCAGTGCTGACTTGTTTAAAGACTACACCTCTTTTAGGTCATCAGAGGATTGCCCAATTACTTTCACTTACTCATCCCGGGTGGCGTAGCAAAGCTAACATAACCATTTTGTGTCGAGTATGCCTGACGCAAAACACAACAAGGATAATGATTTAAATAGCCTGGGGGTCGGAGCGGGAGTTCAGTACAGGAAATTTAACACAACGTGTTGTTTGCTTGCTTGGGTTTCACACAGCACAGAAATAAAATGTACCAAAAAAAAATATATATATATATATATATATATATATATATATATTCAATTAAAATAAAATGAACAGGAATTGGAATACGCCTGGGTGGTGTGTGTGGTTGTGGTTAGCGCGTCCGCCTCACAGCAAAAAGGTCCTGGGTTCGAGTCCCGGGCTCGGCAAGGGTGTTTCTGTGTAGAGTTTGCATGTTCTATCCCGTGCTTGCTTGGGTTTCCTCCGGGTACTCCAGTTTCCTCACACAGTTCAAAGACAAGCATATTAGGCTAACTGGCTGTTCATAGTTCCCCCAGGTGTGAGCCAAAATCAATATCATGATAAATTAAAAATATTTTTAAATAATTTAACTGTTCTTTATATAATATGTAATTACAAATTAGAAGCCAATACCTTCACAGATATTTAACAGATTTTTTTTTTATTATTTTCTTCTCCCATTTATTTCATGATTTATTTTTATCTTAAGAATTCTTTCTCTGCCCAATCAAACGACAGATGGACATACAAACCGCCTACAAGCAGCTCCTGACTACGTGACTCATAGTAATATTATATACCCTTCTCTACCTCCCTTAAACCTGAAACTGTGGAAATACTTGTTTCTCTGGGGGGTTTTAGGTCCTTCTGGACTATTAAATCCTTTATTGTGATGTCGTGCAACCATGCAGGGTTCAAGAATCAATATCACGCAGGTGTATGTGTGATTATGAAAGCCGTGTGATTAAGTAAAAACAGCCTGAAGCATCGTATCAGGTTTGGTGACTCAAGAATGGGGAGGGGAAAATCTTTAAAACATTCTTACAAAAAAAAAAAAAAAAAAAAAGGTTCAGTAGTAATAAACAGGAGCAGATGTGGTGATGGTTTTTAAAACGCTGTTGATGGTTTTATGGGCGCAGAGGAAAAGGAGGCAGCTACCGGTACATAAAATTCCGAACAGTTCACAATTCCTACCACTTTACACGTCGCGCGTGACAGCTCGTTAAGAGTCCACGTTAGGATGGGGGCAGGTGGTGTAGTGGTTAGGGTGCTGGGTTCATGATCGAGAGGTTGTGGGTTTGAATCCCTGTTGGACCTGGGCAAGTTGTGCTTCTGTCCACCCAGCAGTATAAATGGGTACCAGTAAAAAATACTGGGAAAGTAACCTGCGATGGACGAGCGTCTCATCCAGGAGGAGCTGATCTCCTAGTACAGAAACTGGGATCCAGCTCTGATGAGCCTGTAGGCTCAGGTGTAAAAGCCCAACAGGCTTCACCTTACCTGTACCACGCTGGGATCGGATGGAAGTCCATGTTTTACTGAATTTAAAGTGGGTTACTTTTAGGTGGCATGAAAACAGCAGGTGTTTTGTTGCGAGTGTTAAGTTTCTCACCATCACAATGTGGTGTCGTGTGTTTTGGGTGTAGAAACTGTAGAAACCTCAGAATGGGTGTGTTATGAGAACATTCCCTGCATACTACAGAGGACAGGGACACACATGACGGCAGGTGGCGAAGATTTATTTCTCATCACGCCGTCATTAAACCGGTTTGTCAAAACAAAAGATGTTCATCACTGAAATCATAACAAGGTTGTCGTTTATATAAAATATATATATTTCTGTATTTTTTATCTGCACTAAATCAGTATAAAATGTTTTGGAAAAGCATCGAGCATGAGAGCGTTAATATAAACACACACACACACACACACACACACACACATAAAGAGAAAAAAAAAAGATCACATCAGCACTACGGATCTCCACCCTGGAGCTGAGAGACGATAAATCAGACGGATTCATAACCTGCACTTTGGACACGTTGCTCCGCCTCCAGCCAACAAATCATTATCGAGGTCATGCTCTTTACTCTTCATCACCAAGTTTTAAAAAATTACTACATAAATACACAAGCATGTATATGCACGTACTGCCTTTAAATCGGTCTTCTGTCCTTTGTGACAGTTAAGTTGTGTGGAATAGCTGGGATAACTTCATAGCTAACATGCTACCTATAATTATGCTAATTACCTTTTCAAGGCAGTGACACTTTCACTCGAACTGCTCGAGTTAACTGTACTTCAGTACTAAGTGTTATTATGGTGCAAATATACTTTAAGTGCTACTTTGGACAATTCTATACGCGTACTCTTCCTCTAACTCTAAAACAACGACGCCAATCAATCCAAATTAGCTTCGTTTAGCTTCCAAGCCTCCAGATTACAAGTTCTTCAAATCAAACTCCTTCTAAACACATACTAAGGTCCATTTTGCTTCTATGCTATTCTAAAGTTACCCTGTTATTTTTTGCAAATTCCAGGTTAAATTAGCGGTAGCTATAACAAAACTTCTAGCTAGTAGTTCTGATTAGCAAAATGCATAGCTTTATTCGTGCACATGAGAAACAAACTTGTAGCAAAATGGCATAGCTGCGTTAAAAAGAACCATTTTAGATTTTATTATTAAAATTTTGAGTTTGCGTTAACTTTATTTCAGTGAACCTTTTAATTCTTAATAAAGATTTAATAAAGATCCACACTTCAATTAAAAGACATCCTGCACAAATAAAAATCAATTTTCCAGCTGATAATTAAATGCTATCACTGTAACAGACTGAAAAACATCAACACTGAAATAAATCTTTATTCAAAAAAAAAAAAAGAAATCAATTTTGGGTCGAACCTTCCGACCCAACCAAATCCGATCCTGGAGTAGAGTCGGCTGTTTGGCATTTCTCTACACCATTAAATTATATATATATATATATATAAAAAAACACAAGAGTCATCAGGAGATGATATATTAACCCCACCCCCAGCCACTATCCCGGTCTCCCCATGTCAGAAAATATGTATTGCAGAAATCCCAAAATCCAAAAGGCACAATTAAACTGCCTAATAAAAGAAACTGCCAAATCTGATGAAATCTCAAACGGTTTCCGAGTTCTGGGCCAGAAGTGAAATGATTACAAATGGACAGACGGACGAAAGGATGGACAGACTGCTGACTACCTCCCTTCACCCCCTATATATGGCGGCAGGATAATAAAAGAAGTCGTAGATGGTTTTCAAGTCCTGGCCTGGAATTGACCATCGCCCATATTTTTCCATGTTATATTGGTTGCCATGGAAACAAAAATTCAAACCGACAGAAGTCCCAAAACATCAAAAGGGACAACTAGACAGCATAATTAAAATAACGGTCATGTTTGATCAGGAAGTATGAAACGGTTTTCAAGTTCTGGTTTGGAAACAAACACCAAGCATATTCTTACAAATTGTTGAACTGGTTGCCATGGAAACATGAAGAAAATCGGAATTGCAGAAATCCCAAAACATATCAGGTACACTGCCAAGTAAAGGTACCTGTCCAAGACTGATGAAGAAATCACAAACAGTTTCCAAGTTCTGGGCTGGAATTCAAATGATTACAGACATACTGATAACTATATCACATGTATTATATGCTGGGGGGAAATAATAATAATAATAATAATAATAATAATAATAGACCATAAATGCCCTTAGAACAGAAGTCTGTGGACCCCGCCCTCCCTAGACGCCGCCTTTGAGTGGGAATCTATTAAACTGTGCTTATATTCAAATACAGTACGGTGACTGAGACACATTATTCAAAGGAGGTTACACCCCCAACTTCAGCCCCTCCCTCAGCTCTTTTCCAATTTTTGTGTTTTGTTTTTTTTAATAAAGACGTGGGAGGAGTTATGCTCAGATATTTAATTTCTTGGTTCGTCTTCAAGTAGTGACGCTAAACCATGAGAACCTGCAGAAAGCTGAAATCCTGATATGTGAATGCGGTTAACTTTACTATGATTCACTCGATATAATTCGGCATTCCATGGTCCAGGGTACATGAGTCATCGCGGTGTCTGAGCTACTGGAGAACCACGGCGTGCTCAGCAGTCGTCCCTGGCACGCTAAACAGTGAAGCGGTTCTGTAGTGAGGAGGGAACTTGTGTGCCAGTAGAAAAGACAGAAATGGGTCGATGTGTGAGGCCAAGCCTTCTCTGTTACACACAGAGTATAAAGTCATTACTGTCGCCGCGTGCGAACGGAGAGAAAAGGACAGAAGCACGGGAGCTCGTTTTTCAGACTGAGGCAGTGCCAGGCCTCACCATGCCACAGGAGACACGAACAGAGAGAATTCTGTTAGAAACTAAAAGAGTCCTCTTACAAAACAAGACGAGTGTTTGCTCTTTAAAGACTTTCGGGAAGGAGATCATGTGATCGCAGGCCAGAGAGGGTTGAGAAGAACCTTTACTGTTCTTTTCTTTTTTCTTTGTTTTAAATCAAATCGAAACAAAAAGCTGAAGCTGATATACTGTGCGAGAACGCCTCTGTGTACGTAAATTAGAAGCGAAAACAAGGTTGTGGGTTTTACTGGTGGTTTCTTTGGAGCCTGTTCTGCAATCTATACAGTAAAGACCTGGCACGACATCCCTTTGAGCTACAGTTGGATTTCTCAACAGTCATTTAAATTGCAGCTTTCATAATCATTTCCACATAACTTCATGCACGTTTACTACTGTTATTACGGTTCTTTACACACATCAGCGAGCACTGTGGCTGTATCCAATGTAACAGGGTAAACTGTGCAATTTATAACTCATTCATTTTCTAAGCTCACTCTCACACCTGGGGGTGATTTGAAACATTCTTTGGATTGTGGGAGGAAACCGGAGTACCCGGAGGAAACCCACGCAAGCATGGGGAGAACATGCAAACTCCACACAGAAACGCCCCGAGCCCGGGAGTCGCACCCAGGCCTTCTTGCTGTGAGGCGGACGTGCTAACCACTCCCGCCAGCTTTTAAAAACATTAAATACATTCGGTCATGAAATTCTAAAGAATTCTGTTAATTGAGTTGATAAACTGAATGACGAGGAAGCCTCGAGTTTTCTTTAAGACTCGGGTACCTAAATATTTCCACATTGACATGCTTTTTAATGAACTAAATGAATGTTACCCTATAAGGCCACATCAAAAGATGTGTGCCAGAGTCTTTTACCATATATGGAATTGAGCCTGAACTCGGATGGGTGGGTGGTGTTACATGGTGCACCATGCATGTGCACTGCGTAATTTCTATGGAAACTAGGTAAGTCAGCGCAGGCACGTCGCTCTGGTAAGTGCGCGGCGGTTTGATGAGTTCCTTTAATGCGGAATTTTTTTTTTTTAAAAAGGATCATTGGATGATTACGCTCGGAAAAACTTGCCAGTGTAAACCTGACCAATCCAATGACTGTAAAACACATGGACAATGATCCGTTTCTAAACAGTGACACCAACACTGGTTTAGCGCCTCTGCTGGCATAACGTGTAACTCCACCCATTTCCACGTGTTTCAATGACAAAAATGGCTGAGGAAACCCACACAAGAACAGGAAAGACATGCAAACTGCACACAGAAACGCCCTCGCTGAGCCTGGGACTCGAACTCAGGACTGTCTTGCTGTGAGGCGGACGTGCTAACCAATACACCACCATGCTGCCCTCACTCTGAAGAGTGATTGTTAAGCCACATATCGGTGTAATTGTTGGGGGTGCACATACCTTTGGATGCAAAGTGTATGTGTGTGTGTTTTGCAGAACAGCTGCATGTGACTGAAAAAAGGAGAAACAAAACACACAAGACGATTCAGTAGCAAATGACTAAACCGAGCAAGTACACATCTGACATGGTGAGTAACACACCGCTAGCTTCTCTGCGCTATACCACACACGAGGCGGCACGGTTGCGTAGTGGTTAGCGCGTCCGCCTCATAGCGAGAAGGTCCCGGGTTTGGAGGTTTCTGTGTGGAGTTCACATGTCGTCCATGTGCTTGCATGGGTTTCCTCCGGGTACTCCGGTTTCCTCCCACAGTCCAAAGACATGCAAATTAGGCTGATTGGCAGTTCCAAATTGCCCCAGGTGTGAGTGTGAAAGGTTGTGTGTGTGTGTGTTGGCCCTGCAATAGTCATTCAGACTACACGACCTTGTTATCGTACGTTAGCTTGTGTTATGATCAGAAACAGAAACTGGCTGCAGGCCAGAATCGTGTGATTGTGGAATGCAACAAACCAAACGACATAATTAAACACACACACGATTTACGATTGATGTCCTGAACGTATTGAGGCTTCTTCAGATGACATGGTGCATCTTTACGATTGTCTATAAAAAAAATTTTTTTAAATGTGTGCATAACGTCTAATTTTCCAGCCGACATAAACGCTAAACTGACTGCTAACTTTATTTAACTGTGCTTTAAATTAGCATGATTATTGCGTAGCGAGCATGCTAGTGCTTTTAAGTTTTAATATTACCCAGGGAGGTTATATTTTAGTCACAGTTAGTGTGTGATTGTTAGCAGGATTACATAAAACAATTATACGTGGATTTTCATGACACGCCTACCAGAGGCGGGGCTTCGGACAAGGAAATCTTCATTCGATTTTGGATCATTGTAAGAGTGAGATGATTTTTGACATTTTGGTGCATATGGAGGCCTGCTGTGCTTGGCAGAGGTTTGCGCTCTCTGAGTGCTCTTGTATTTTGGGGGCAACTGTAGCCTAATCGACAGGGAAGCGGGTTTAGGACCGAAAGGTCGATGGTTCGACACTGACATTTTAGTTCATATAGAGAATTGCTGGGCATGGTGGAGGTTTGCGCTCTATGTGGGCTCTTTCTGCTTGTTTTCCGCTTTTCACAATTTAGAAGTATTCCTTCTTGGTCAGATTTCATCAGAAATTTAATACCACATCTCAGACCACCTCGCCCAACACGTATACAAACTCATCTTTGACCTACACTCACCTTTGTCTTGCATTTTATCCACTTTTTTCCCTGCCATTGGTGGCTATTGATTTTTGGCCTGGTAGGAATAGATGGATATTCAAAGTCTTCATGCATGGTCACACTACACACACTCAGAGGGGAACCAAACATCCTTTCATAGCTCTGATTCAACCAATATACACATCCATCAGTCATGTGCCACACTTCAACTCACTCTAAATTTCATCTCTAGTTTACAATATAAACCTACAGAGATGTCCCGATTGTTCAACCTGTAACTTCAAAGAGTACCAGAGTTTTAGCGGAGCCCCATAGGCAGAGAACATGACTTGGATTGGTGTCCTGTGCCAATGCCACCACAGGAAACCCAATAAGGCTGCCACATCACCAATAAAAAACAGGTGTATTATTATTAATAATGAATATAAAATCCAGAAAATACAAGCTCATTCACCACCACTCAGACTTGCACAGTATAAAAAAACCCACACCATCTAACTCCGGTACAGAGACAAACTTTCACCCAGCAAAACAACTCCAAACGTTAACGGGAGCACGGAACATAAACTCGTTAAACGGATAAATAAACTAACAGGACAGGCGATACAAGTGAATGAATGAATAGATAAATAAATAAATAAATAAATGAAAAGAGAATCTGTGTGTGATCTCTTCTGCTTCTCTTATTTTTATCTTTTTTAAATTATACTCAAACTGCTTTCTCAGCTCCCTCAAAAATATCTATTTTGTCGTATTCTATCTATTTTATAGCAGGTTTCTTCATCGTCGTCTTATTTCCTAGAATACAATCCCACACAGCAGTGTCGAGGGACATTTCTACAGGAAACGAAGGTATTATTAATCAACAGGAGTGTCAATTCCTGGATGTCGTGATGCAACCTAACTCTCCATCTCTCCATTTAGGCTCATTAAATTAATTATTAAACATCAAACAATACACATCGCTTTCAAAACAACGCTAAAATTCACAGGAAACACGCGCCTACTCTCACGACTGATCAGATGTTCACGCTGCCAAGGCAGATTGCAATCGAAGTGTGCTGCTGGAGCCCTTCTGGCGGTCGTGCATCCGGAAGCAGAGCGACGCTTGATACAACGTTCTGTGTGGATGGGAATGAAGATTCAAAAAGGACATGAAATATTGCCTGAGATCGGGGTAAATTAGAAGCTCTGCGGGTGGGATGACCACACTACACGGGGCAATTAGGGTGATTCTTCAGTAAACCAGATAAACTTTAGATCTATGCAAAGCTCAGAAAAGACAAAGGAATTATAAAGATGCTGGAATGTGACCAGGCCATCTTCTTTCTTTGCTCCATGGTATACTTCTGATGCCCGTGGTACGCGTTTCAGCAGGGGTCAGGGGTCAGCACAGGCTCTCTGATGTGTTCTATCATCACAAGTATCAACTTTTTCAGGAATCTGCCCTACTATAGCATTTATGTTGGGCAGAACCAGACAGACTATCCCTGGCTTTACTGGTTACCACTTCTGGTAGGTACTACTAATCAAACCACCTACAAGACATGCTGACTTCAAGATCATCACAATTAGGCCACTCAGTCACTCAGACTTTGCTCATTTTTCTCATTTTTGCTTCCAACATGTCAACTTCAAAGACTAACTATTTAGTCGTGGCTTGATGTACCCCACCTTTCGACAGGTGACACTGTAATGAGATAATTAACAGTTATGCACTGCAGGCGGGGGGGATGCCACTGAATTGGCTCTGAAATGGCAAGATTTAATTTAACGACATCCACCCAGCCTAAGGTAGATGAGTTCCGATCACACGAGCAAGCAGGTGCTGAGCTGTGTAACGGCGTCTCTAACTCTAAGAGTTTTAGTATATACTACATGGAAACGTAAAGAAAACCAAACTAAAACAAGATTTATAGTTTATATTTACAGATTTTAACCATGACAAAGGCAGGTGAGGTGATCTCTGCACACTACGAGCCTAGCGAGCACTATCTAGCTTCTGTTTAGCCCATGCATTCAGTGTTTAGTACGTTACATGGGAACGTACGTAAACCTCGTTCTGTAAAGGTGTTTTAGCATATACTACACAGAAACAAAAGAATAATAAACTAAAATGTGATTTTTATGTTTTTGTTTTTTTTTAAACCATGATGATATTGACGTCGCCTGGTTCAAGTGACCGCGACAAACCATGAGTGTACATCCTTTTGATTCGATTCAAGCATTATCCACTCGGGATAGTGATTTTTAATCCCCAGATAGAGGACCAATCAGATCGTGTCAATCCACAGTAGTATATATTGCCCAATGTTTTTCATGTTTCATTCATTATTTTATATTTTCTAAACTACTTTACAATCTTTTCGACTCGGCTTAAAGCGTAGCAGCTCAGAAAACGAGAGCACGACTCATTCATGTCAAGATCCGGCCCAAAGTCCAACCGAGGAAGGAAGAACCACAACATGGTGGTGTAACTCTGTTCCCACTGGAGATCTGAATGCCCCTGCTTTGGGGCAAGTAGCCGGGGCATGCGAGTGCTGTTTCATCTGCAGGTGCGGAGCTGAACACTCTAAATACGCATTAAATGTTCCCGTGGGTAAGAATTTTTTTGTTTTGTTTTGTTTATCTGCACCTGCAGTTCTGCCTTCTCCGAAACAAACCGCACTGACCGGAGGATTTTGGCACCGAACCCTCGTGTCTGGGCTCTGCTTTTACATCATGATGAATCAAGACTGCATTTATTTCTTTCGTATCCCAGACATTCGTCTCATCGTGACGCGATGCGAGTGTTGTGGAACTACAGAGGCGCGTTAACACTCGAACAACAACATGACGTACATACAGTATAACGATTATTATCCTGTACATTCCCGCTGATTGCTGGTGTAACAACATGTGTTTAACCCTGTAAGATATATTTAAACATAAGACGATAACATGCACACAAATAAATCCTCTTCCTGTTCTGACATGCTGGAGAAAAACAGAACCTGCTCACGGAGCCCAGAGGGGGGACACGAGAGCGAGGGAGAGGGAGGGAGAGAGAGATGGAGATGGAGGGAGGGAAAGAGAGACTCTGTTTCTCTCCCTGTCTCTCACTCTTGCTCTGTGTTTCTCTCTGTTTGTCTTCCTCTCTCTGCCTGACCACCTCCCTCTTCATCACTGTCTCTCTATTATGTTGTATTTTTGTGTGTCTCTCTCTCAAAATTGTATGAAAAATAAACAAAATGTCTGTTCTTTTTCTCTCTTCCTGTCTGTTTTTTATATCTCTCCCTTTGTCACTCTTCCCCTCTCTGTGTGTGTGTGTCTCTCTCTCTCTGTGTCTCCCTTTTTGCATTTCCCTATCTTTCTGTCTCTCTCTCTGTGTGTCTCTCTCTTTTTGTATCGCTCTTTCATGGCAAATTTGCAGAGGTGTTTTTACCATGAAGCGATATGCATGAACGTCGGCGGGGTTAGCCATTAGCAGGCAGGATGGAATAGTATGAGTGACGAGAGGATAATGAATAAACAGGAGAGAACTCATCTGACCTCTCAGGATACCAGTGCAACTCGGAAAATCCCTGCAGGGTTCGTTTCTGAATGAGGGGGAAAACACGGCCGAGTCTGAAGAACAACTTGTTCTTGATGCTGATTGGTCAGGAAGTACTTCAGCAAAACAGCTGCAACACGAACGTCGGATTTATATTAACACAGCCATTTAAATACATACTAGTTTCTATAGCAACAGCTACTCACATGCCGGACGCTCCACGTCATAGAAGGAACAAAATAAACAGATTATTAAAAACATGGTGGTGTTGAACAGAGAGAAAACGACCAGTTTAATCAGGGATGTGTTCAAGTTGTTTTTTTTTTTTTTTTTACTCCGACGGAAGGAGCCTCCAGTGCTAGCGCTCTGTAAAGTTTAATAAGTACAGCAGCGCGTTCGGGATAGACGAGTTTAAAATAAAAACGACGATCGGCAGTCATAAGTATCAGTCGTGAGATGGGTGGGAGGGGGCGAGGCTTCCAACAGAGAGCCAGTTAACATCAGAGAGCTTAACACACTCAAGTGACCGCCATGCTACACGTTCTTACTGAGGAAAAAGAAACGTGTTGGCGTATTATGTGTGATGACTCTCCCTTCTCACACACACCATTTCTCTCTCTTCCCATCACGTTCTCTCTCTCTCTCTCTTCTTTTTATCTCACCATCTCTACAAGTTCCTCGCAATCTGCCTGTCTTTCTGTCTCTTTTTCTTTCCCCATGCTATCTCTCCATCACTATCTCTCTCTTTCGCTCTCCCTTCAGCCCCACATTATCTCTCTCCCTCTCTCCATATCCCTTCCCTTACTATCTCTCTATCACTAACCTTCTAACTTTTTCCAGCTCCCCCTCTCTATCTTTATCCCCCGCCAATTTCTCTCTCTCTCTCTAACTCCACCCTCTCCTTCTTGCTCTCTCACTCTTTCTTGCTCTCCCACTCTCTCCCTTTCTTGCTCTCTCTCTTTCTCGCTCTCTCTTTCTTGCTCTCTCTTTCTCAGTAGTGCAATAAAACCTCAATCTGCAAAACACTTGTTAAAATATTTAGCAAAAGTTTTTATATATTGTATTTATTATATTCTCTCCTCGCAGTCCTCCCTCTCCCTCTCTCTCTCTCTCTCTCAGCGCTTTGACCTTGATCCCACAGGGGTTGATTGCACAACTCAGTCTATAAAAATTATTCAAATGATCTTGCATAACACCTGAAATTCTCTTTGTATTTTAAATCAGTTCTCAAAGTTTTGTAGGCGGAGACATTTTACTTCAGAGGCGAAAGCGTGGTGTATTTATTTATTTATCAAAGCTACAGCATTTCCCCCCCTGAACCTTCCACCTGTTGATTTAAATTATTTTGATAAAACTAGGTTAATTCTGTCATTTTAAAAAATTTATTTATAAAACTGGTCGCTTTAAAGCAAGAAGGTCCTGGGTTCGAGTCCCGGGCTCGGCGAGGGCGTTTCTCTTTGACCCAACATGGCCGCTTACAAGCGCGTATTAATATTCACTCCAACACCAAAGTGATCAAACCATCACCTTCTCTACCATATCTGAGCACATAGATGTTCTGACAGGTATAGCAGAGGGTTTATTGCTAATGAAGGTTTATTACTAGCGTACTGTCAGGACGAATGACGCGGTTCTCACAGCAGCTCGTGTGAGAACATACAAGTCTGTTCCTTCATCTGACACACCCTCCCATACAGCCTACAGCAACGGCAGTAAACATGCAAGCACAAACTCAGTGTGCGCA
This sequence comes from Tandanus tandanus, assembly GCA_039654325.1. Lineage (NCBI taxonomy): Eukaryota > Metazoa > Chordata > Actinopteri > Siluriformes > Plotosidae > Tandanus > Tandanus tandanus. Next base: position 1,650,572 of record JBCNYH010000026.1, read on the forward strand.
CACATTGTACACACTCATCCACCCACCCACACACACACACACACACACACATACATACACACACAGCTAGACACGGAATGAAGTGCAGTATAAACCCAGGCTGCACCAGGAAACCAGTCTAAAACACACATCCTCTCCAGTGACCACCACAGTGCTCAGGCTTACCTCTGGAGGATCAGGGCTCTTGATGGGGCTCGGTGGTGGACTGCACACTGACGACGCCTGGCCATTGATGCTCTAGACACACACAGAACAACACACAGGCGTGTTAATATCTCACAGTGAAGGGTGATGTCGATTAGGGGTGGACGATATGAGATAAAGATTGTACCACGATATTTTCGAAACATCTTTACGATGACGGTGTTTATCATGACATCTTATAATGATATTAAAATAATTCTCAGAAATTAAAGGACATAAGAGGACATGCATACTGTTAGTGAGTCTATCGACTCCAAGGGGCGCTCACCATTAAACTGATGGGCACCCTGTTGGCATGCCTACGGGTACAGAGTGACGCTGGGATTGACACGAGAGAGAGAGAGAGAGAGAGAGAGAGAGAGAACTCCACGACCATGCGGCGTCTTTTTCTCCTTCTAATCGCATAAATAAATTAATCCTCACTTATTTATATTCTAGGCTGCAGAAATAATATAACTTCAGATATCTTCATTTATACATAGTTTTTTGGGGGGTTTTTTCCCCCATTTTTCTCCCTAATTTAGTCGTTTCCAATTCCCACCCATCAACTTTTAGCCTTCCCTATCACACGACCACCAACAACCAGGGAGGGGCGTAAGCAAGCACATGCCCCCTCCATGACATGCGATGCTGCCGTCCGCCTCTTTCCGAACTGCAGCGCATGCGTATTTGGGGGCGGCCTAAGGAAGGCCTAACACACTCGGAGGGAAAGCGCTATCCGCCCCCTCCTACGAATGAGCTCACAGACACCCATGATTGGCTGGTGATCGCTGTGAGTGATAGGGAAGTGAGCGTATGCCATCCCTCCCTCCCGTGGGAGCTCGGCCAATTAGCTCCCATGGGCTCCCGGTCATGGATGGCTATTGCATTCGAACTTGCGATCTCCGGGTTGATAGTCGTGCACCTTGTCGATGCGCCACTCGGGAGCCCAACATACTTTAAATAAAAATAAAATAATGTACTGAATACTGACCGCATTGTGCTCATGCTAACGCTAACGTTTGGTTAACACTTTTAAAATCCCTAGTTTTGAGTGACATCCCTAGTATCCAGAGTACATCAAGGTTTTGTGGTTTGTTTGGGTTTTTTTTTTTTTTTTTTTAATCTACTGCACTATTCGATTTTTCTACTTTTTGCTGTTCGAACTTCGATACAAACGTCTGTCGTGCCTCGTTTAATTACACTCGTATCTGTTGCTGCAGCTTTTCAGATTATTTGAGTAAAGTGTCCTGCTGATATAAAAGAAAGAATTCGCTCATCTCAGACGCGCTGCATTCAACATACGCTTGCGTGTTGGGTCATGATCTCACCTACGGCGTCACAGAACAAACAAGTCGGCTCTGACTGTACACACAGATCGAAATCTTACCCCATAAACACCCCCACTGTGAACCTTTTAGAAGTACCCGTTTTAATTTTCTGCTGCACAATACACCGTAGATGAGCAGTCTTTTACTTCAATAGAACACCTGTATTAAACTCTGAACATCTGTCTACAGAACAGCAGCCTTGCGGTTCCAAAAATCTTTAGAAAATAGAACCATTTCAAACAGAACGAAACCAATCACACAATCACACCATCTAACACCCAATCGCAGCCTTCTATGTTGTTTTTACGTTGTCTGAGATGTTTTCCGTGGTTTTGACAAAAAAATAAATAAATACAAAATAAAAAAATGAAAAAGTTAGATGCGGCACCAATTTCCGGGTGTGGACGCTGATGAGAAACTGAAAATTTTTATCCTGTAGCATCATTTTTAAATCATCATCATGCAGCATATCAATATTTTCAGGTATACTGATTGCTATCCCTAGGCCGTAACGACACTGTGCAAAAAGTCCGACTTTCTGGTTCAGACCATTTCCAACATTTCTGAGAATAAAGACCTAAAAGCAGCCCGGCACGTCAGATTCGACTCTAATTATTATAAATGGGATTATTATTATTATTATTATTATTATTATGTCAGGGATTAGGAGTGTTAGACAAGCCGAAACACTGAACAGTGCTCTCATACAACACTAACGAGATTAACTATTAATGATTTCAAAGGGAGGGAGGGGCAACCCACCATCAAAAACACACACATGAGGAAACTAAACAGTGAAAAGAATGAAAGAGGTTTAACAGCCAAACTGAAAGCCTAAAAAAAACACCACCTGACTTTACACTGCGTCTGTTCATGCCATGAAAATTTCATCTGGGTTGAATGGAGCTGAACGAGCAAGCAGCACAAATATTACAGCTCCTGCATTAAACAGTGGATCAGGGTCATGTTCAGACGTTCAGGTGTTCAGTGCAGAAGGAAACTTAACAGGTGGCCCAAGTGCAAAAATCTGCACCAAAAAGTGATTCAAGGTTCAGACTTGAGAGATGGAGGGGCAACTTGCCACCCCTTTGCCCCCCCTGGCACCCTGTAGGATTAATAAGTCTGCTAATATATTCCTCACCTGTGAGTCTTACGCACCAGAAGATGTCAGTGTGCAAACCCTTTCTCGTGGCTAGTCCCACAGCGGTCATCCTTCCCCATCCCACCCTGTCCTCTCCATCCCTCTCAGTCACACCGATCACCTGCATGTCCTCTCTCGCCACACCCATAAATCTCCTCTTCTCCTCCTCCTCCTCCAACATTCTTCTACCAATACACCCTTCATCTGTCCTCCGCACATGTCCAAACCATCTCACTCTGGCCTCGCTCACTTTATCCCCAAATACTCCCAATCCTATCCACCTACTGGGCTAAATATTACATTTATACTCACCTACAGGGGCGGCACACTGAAAACACAACACAACAAAACAAACCACCTTCGTCGCACCCTTCTAGGTTATTAAAACCAACCAATGTATCTTTCACTTAAATGTTTTATAGAAACATGTCAAGAGGAAATAATCATCTGGGCACACCTGTGGGGTGGCATGTGGGGTGGCACAGGGGGGCCAACAGACAGGTGCGACTCTTGTAGCCGCACCCAGGGGAAATACTTTTAGAAGACATGAAGGCGACTAATGATGAAAAGATCCCTGATCACCTGAGTGCACAGCCATGAGAGTGAACACCTGAGGGTGCTAATTAGCACAGGTGATCATTAGGAACACCTGTACAGCCTAAATGGTTGGTCTGGCCGGTTTAAACCAGCTGAGAAAGGATGAGAGGCATTTTTTATAATAATAATAATAATAATAATAATAATAATAATAATAATAATAATAAACACCACTCACGAGTTGTTGCACGCTGTCCACCTCGTCCATGCTGCTGACGCTGAGCCGCTGCACGCCCTGGAGGTTCTGCAGGTAAACCGGCGTCAGCATCTGGGACCCCTGATTCACCACCACGTAGGAGTCGGACGCGCGCTGCACGGGCACCAGGTAGCGCACATTCCCGTGGATTGCGGTTCCGTCCAAACCGCCGTTCACATACTGCACAGAGGAGAACTGAGCCGGCACGGAGGAGAACTGAGCCGGCACGGAGGAGAACTGAGCCGGCGCGGAGGAGAACTGAGCCGGCACGGAGGAGAACTGAGCCGGCGCGGAGGAGAACTGAGCCGGCGCGACGTTGACAGCGCGCAGAGTCGTGGTACCGCTGTTAATACCGAACTGAGACGGTGACATCAGAGCCGTCGGTTCCGAAGACACGCTCATGGTCCGGAGTGTGGCGGTGCTGTGCGCCGACGGAAGCGTCATTTTCAGCCGAGAGGTTTAAGTTCGGGACGAATGGTTTCCTTCAGCAAACTCGGGTCTGAAGGCGAAGTCTAAAAACTACTCGGAAGTTCGCTTCGAGAGCGAGGGGAGGAGTCTGGGCTTGGGCAGGGCTCTTTTCTCCGCCCATCACCGGCTCACAAGTTTTATAAGCTACCTGAGAGGAGGCGGGGCCAACAGGTGCTCGCGCGAGATCATGAGTCATTTCTCTGAGTCGATTCTTTCTGAATCGTTTTCCCAAAAAGCACCGAGAGCCTGCGGTACACTTTACAGCAAACACCTGGTCATTCATAAAAAGAGCAAAAAGGGAAGGATTCCGACGTCACCTGTCCAGGTAGAGGCACCTTTGGAACAGCAAGTTATCCTGATGTGCGCATGTCTCTGTGGGGCTGGGGGAGCGGGGGTTCAGGGGGCTGGGCTCATGAGCGACAGGTTATGGGTTCAAATCCCCGTTAGGCCAAGGTCTGAACACAAGTGTGCCTTTGTCCTCCCAGCCGTATAAATGGGTACCAATATAAGTACTGGGAAGGTAACCTGCGACCATGTCACTTAACGATACGGAGACCGGGACAAGCTCTGGCCCTGATCAACCACCAGGCTGGGGTCCCAGGACTACCCTGAGGAAACCCATGTAAGCAAATAAAGTACACAGATATTAAAAACAACAGAAATAAAACAGACAAAATCCTTTTAATAATAAATAAATAAATAGAAAATTGTGCAGAACTCTGCCAAATTAAGAGTGCACATTGCACCCATGATGCATTGGGATACTTTCGTGCTTTCGGTTGCAGTGTACAGTATGTTTTCTCCTGAGAGGGTTCCAAGCCCCCTGTAGAACCTGTTCTACAGGACAAGCATCCATTCACGCTCACATTCACACCTAGGGGCAATTTATAATAACCCAATTAGCCTAATGTGCATGTTTTTGGGATTGTGGGAAGAAACCGTGGTACCTGGAGGAAACCCATGGACACTCCACACAAAAAGGCCCTTGCAATCACAGGCTTCAAACCCAGGACCATTTTAGCTAACTATTACACCACAGTATGACCCTTTTGGGTAACCAAACCAATTCTACCATGTTAAAGCTACTATTAACCAAACATTTTATTTTATTTATTTTAATCCAGTCAAGATGATGCTATCTGTACTTTTCTACACTCTAACTGAGCAGTTCAGGGTTAAAGGCCTTGCTCAAGGGCCCAATAGTGGTACATGGTACTGAGACTTGAACCCATTATATGATTATTGACCCAGAACCTTAAACACTGAGTCATCACTGTCAGGTTTTATCCAAACTAATGTAAAAAGTCAGGAATCACTTGGAGGTCAGCCAGACATTTAATTTGGTATTTATTATTTATTTATTTACATTAGTTTTATATTAATGCTTCACTTTGCAGGTTGAAAGAAGGCAGTGAATTTGTTTCAAAGGGTTAGAGAGCGCACTTCGTGGTACTGTCTTTGGTTCCTGACTTTTCGGATATCACCTACATTTAATAAATGATAAATAACAGCAGTAGCTGGTACTTATATACACTGTAACTACATTATTTTAAAAAGAAAGAAAGAAAAATTTTAAACCAGAAAACTCCATATCACGGTGTCATGAAGTAAACTCATACAATAATCAGTTTGGTGATCTGCTAAATAAATACATAAATAAACAATGTAAAAGTCTAAACCAGCTAAAACAACTATCCAATTCAACTGCTAATAATAGAAAGAAGAAAATATAATTAAAACCAGAAAGGCACTGAGAGAGAACAGATATACACCAAAAATGATATTCAATTCTTTTTTGATATGAAAATCTGCAGCCACTTTATTTATTTATTTATTTATCTGGATATACTTAATGACCAGAGGAGTTATTATACACTGCTCAAAAAAATAAAGGGAACACTTAAACAACACAATGTAACTCCAAGTCAATCACACTTCTGTGAACTCAAACTGTCCACTTAGGAAGCAACACTGATTGACAATCAATTTCACCTGCTGTTGTGCAAATGGAACAGACAACAGGTGGAAATTATAGGCAATTAGCAAGACACCCCAATAAAGGAGTGGTTCTGCAGGTGGT
>JBCNYH010000026.1:1656667-1666738 GCA_039654325.1 Tandanus tandanus
TAATAAGAATATTTCATTCATTCAGATCTAGGATGTGTTATTTTAGTGTTCCCTTTATTTTTTTGAGCAGTATATTTCTACATTGGCTGTGTTTTGTCCCTATTGAACTTTACTGCCATCTACTGGATTTGGAGCAGTATGGCACTACTGAGCGCAGACTTCCTGCAAGGCCAAGTGACGCATCTCGGAATAATTAGTGAAAGTAAAAATAAATTCCTTCCTGTAATTCGAACCCGATCCAAAATTTTGGAAATTCTTCCTTGGCCAGTGCCACACTGAAAATGGGGGTAATTATCATAATTCTGCTTGCAGTCAAACAAACAGCCCGAAAAACCACATGGAAAAATGCAACCTCATTGTGGGAGGTCATGAAGGAGTCGATTCTGTTTGTTCGGACACTCAAAGTGATTCGTTTGGTTCATTTTAAAGAGTCGTTTGACTGAACTCAGAACGATTCAGGAGTGAATCGTGTACACTGTTAGCAGGAAGTGAATATTAAAGCTGCTGTAGTACTGTTAAAAAAATAAAAAATAAGGTTTAAAATTATGAACTAAAAATCAATTTCTTCAAAAGAAAAAGAAAGAAAACAAAACAGCAGATGAATCAGAAATTTGATTTATTGTCAGGTGCACATTTATATCATAGAAAGCAGAACCAGTCACGTAACATGTAACCTAGAACCAAATTTTCATACCATTTGTCATCAAGCAACAAATAAAATTAGGTCATGACGTCACATGGGTCATGTGACTGATTTTTAGGAGAAGGTTGTACTGAACAAATGCACGTCGAGGCAGAAAGCAGAGAGGTGCAGACACCGATCGTCTGCTCGGTGTGAGATATGTTGTGTTAAAGCCACATTTTTCATGCAGGGTTTGATACGATGGGTTGGGGTTTTCTTTTTTCGAGATCCATTAAACATGCTCATGAAAAAGCAAAAAACAAACAAACACGTGCACGTCAATAAAAACGTGAATATTGCAGCAGATGTGAATACATGGCAAATTTTTATAACACAATCTAAAATTATTGGTATTGGGGTTTTTTTTTTTAAAGAAAACTTTTGGTTCAGAACATTTTTCAAACACAACACGATTCCGAATTCAACGCAAAGAACTTTACATTAAATAAAGGAAAGAAAAAGAAAAAAAAATTGCCAAAGGGAAATCTAGTGGAGTCGTTAAAAAGCGTGAACTGGCACGTGAATTTTGGTCTTGGCTGAACCTGGAATCAGGTGTTACGTGACGTTTAAGCCATGTCTGAGTAAACAGCACGAGTCTTTCACTCGCAACAAAAACACGAGGCAAGAATGATGATAAAACTCTTAAAAAGGAGTCATGACATAAACCAGGTGTTCCCGGATCCAAAAATAAGTGCAGTGAGAAGAGAGATGAGAGTTTCCATCTCTAGCGCTCATCAACACCCACTGCCCACTTTACACTTCACGCCATTAAACTTTCATGAAATCAGCCAATCACGTGGCAGCAGTGTAACACTCTCTTTGCACTATCCACTCATTACAACTGTCATGAGAAGAAAAGCATCTCAAAAAAAAAAACTAATAATAATAATAAAGCATCACCTGTCCAGTTTGTTCGTACTCCACCTCATCTGCCTCAAGTTTTCTACATACTGAGATGCTTTTCTGCTCAACAGTTATAAAACGTCACTGTATATATGAGTCACTGTAGACTTCCTGTCAGTTTCACCCACCCCGGATATTTATTTTGTTTGTGTCACCCATCTGTTTAAATTATTGCAAGTGAAAATTCTAGGACATGAGCAGCAACGACAAAAAACAAGTATTCACCAAAGCAGAGGTGGATATCGCAGAATAATCCTTTAGACAGAACGTCAATATCCATCCAGCCTGAAGTGATTAGTTGTTTTAGTATATACTACACGAGAAGGAAAGGAAAGCAAACTAAAACTAGGTTTTAAAAAATTTTATCGATTCAAGCGTTACCCTGAATTTGCCAGGTGGATAGTGTCCATTATCCCAAAATGGCAAACCAATCAGATCACACCATTCCTGTGTAGTACATGATAAGGTCTGTTGGGCTTTACAGCTCATTAGAGCCGGAGCTGATCCCCGAATTCTGTAGCGTGAAGCGACTAAGAGTTCGACTCCTCCTGGATGGGACTCTAATCCATCGCAGGTTACCTTCACAGTATTTTTACTGGTACCCATTTTTACTGCTGGGTGGACAGACGCACGCTTGTGGTTAAGACCTTGCCCAGGGGTCTTCGCAGGGTGATTCAAACTCATGACCTCTCGATCAAGAGCCCAGCACTAACCACTACACCACCGGCCCACCGTGATCCGTGAAACTGATCCGTGCGCAGTTTAAAATCGCAAAACTAAAAACAAGTAAATATTTTTAAAAGTCTTAAACATGGAAAAATATTTTACACTCGCACGAGATGGTTTCAAAACAATTCGACAGACATTCGAAAACTGAAATAGAAACAGTTCCTGTTTTCTTTCTGTCACATGACGAGCAAAGGGGAGCACCACCTACCACGTGAGGAGAAAACGCACTTAACGCAAATGCAGGTGATTCGCAAAAATTATTTCACAAAGCGGCAATTTAAACCCGGCGACTGAGAACAACCTCTTTCCTTTTTCTTTTTAACACCAACTCTTCACCTCCATGTATCTGAATGGACCCCAGCACGTTTTGTGCTGCTCTGACATGATTGGCTGATTACAGAACTGCACAAACTCAGACGTGTAGCGGTGTTGACGTCACCTTGTGGGCTACTAAGAGTGTACACGTAAGTAACTTGCATTGAAATCATATTTAACAAAGAATAAAAATAAATCGTTTACGTACGTCCTGTATTCGCGAAGAGGCGCGAAAAGTACGACAGTATCAAAAGCTCTCATGCACATTCATGACAAACGTGTGCGTGTTTCGTTTCGACGCTACGGAAGGCAGGAAGCAGAGCGACCACGGCGACCGAGGATGATTGTGCAGGCACCAAAAATTTATTTTAAATAAATAAATAAAACTGCATACTAGCTTATAATGTGAACAAAGACGGACTACAAAAGCAAATCCACAGGAAAGGATTCAATCTCCTAGAACTTTCCAGAACAGTAGAAAGTGAGCTAATGTAATAGTGATGTAATAAATGTTTTATAACATTTTAAAACACATTTCTGATAAAAATAAAAATGAACAGGACCCCAAAAAGAAAAAAAGTTGTAACAGTACCAAAGCGTCACATTTTTTCACTTGTTTTTTTTACAGTACACTTTGAAAAGCCTGGATTTTGGAGTAAAAAAACCAAAATAAAATAAAAGAAACTGAGCGAATACTTTCTAAATGTACAGCAGCATCATGTACAGTTCATCACACCCACACCAAATATTCTACACTTTCACTCACACACACACACACACACAGCAAAAAAGACTGCCAGGACCCTGCAGGACAGGAAGAGCTTTGGGTTCTGTGCGGAGATCTTTCGTTTTTAGTGAAACTGCAGTTTGCACTGAGCGATATTTGGCAATGAAAAACTCAAAGAAAGGAAAAAAAATGGAGTGCAGAATCTGATTTTCTTTCGTTCTTTAACAAAAGGATGGAGATGTAGCCTCGGCTTGCGGACCGTAACGTTCAGTGCAGAGTCGATCACTGGCTATGTACATACATACAATTTACACGCCGCGTAAAGGTGCTGCAGTGAAGCTAATCCGCGCAGGAGACTCTTCATGCGAAAGACATTTGCTTCAAATCACCGCCCTCGCACCTCTACCAATCACCATCCACCTCCCCAACCCCGTCCTCCACTAACACCACCCCACCCATCTCCCAACCCTACACCACTACCCCGCCCACTCCCTAACAGCACCACTGCCCCACCCACCTCCTCAGTCCCACCCATTCCTAACGCCACCCACCTCCCCACCAGAGCCGATGAGACTGTATAAACCCGGCGAAGTGATTTCCAGTGTGAACTTTTTTCACGCCCTACTCGCAAACTGGCGGATGTAACGTTCCCGTCGTTGTGCTGACCTAAAATTTAGCTGCCGGGATCGATAGACCCAAGGCTTTAGGTGCAAAAATCAGGGTGCAAACTAAAATGATTTTAATGCAAAAAAAAAAAGAGAGGAAGATGGAACACACACACACACAACACTTAAATCAGTTTACACTTTACATGGACAGAGTTTGAATTAAAGAGTGAATAAAAGCAGGACAGGATGCTCACTTTCTCCCTGCCTCTTCCACACACACACACACACACACACTTTCAGCCGGTGGAGTGTCGCGTTGTCTGTAGTTCAGCTATAATGGAAGCTTCTTCAGCTGCTCGTAGGTGATGAAGAACTGGAGTCTTGGTTAAGGGGATATACTTTAATCCTGCTATTATCATGACTGTTGAACAACATTTTTCTCTCTCTGTGTTTTAAGCATACGGGGAATAAAATCGACTGTATTCCTCACAACAAAGACTTTTTTTGATTAAACAAATTTTTTTACTTCCTGTTTCTATGAATAAAACGCTCCACTCGTGATTACAGCTGTAGTGAGTCAGATGTAAATGCATTCGATGTAAATCCTGCTTCTGAGGTCACTGAGAACAAATTCCTTAAGGATCACCTTAAGTGATCACACTAGTGACTGGCGATTCGCGGCTGTCTTTATTCATTACCAAAAGGCTATAAGAAATACACATATTTAGGCCGCAAAATATTCGCTTTCATGTGGATGTGCAAAAACAACATCATGCAAATTTCAAAATTCGGAATAAATAAATAAATAAATGCGTTTCAGTCACTTTTCTATCGCACTGTTTAAATCACCCCTTTATGGACTGGACGGTACAGATATCTGACTCTATACTGACCCCTAGTGGGCAGTTGATGTAACAAGCACAAAAGCAAACTGACCCTTCAGAATTCAACTAGTGTCTGAAATCATGTTTTTGCACCAGTCTAAACCCCAGAGTATTAATACTAACTGATTTCTCTACAGTTAGAGTTTACAATTTAAAATCCTCATGCAACCTTTAAACCTACCTAAAAGGTATTTCACGCACTGGATTTTCTAGATCAACAATCATGACAATGACATGTCAAGTTCTAAACAAACCCAGAGCTCATCGGTGTGCATGAAATCCCTGAATACCGGTACAGTTTCACTTATAAACATGATAAACAGGAATGTTTCGGTTCTAAAGCGCCACCTAGTGGATTTAAAATACTTAGGTGAGTGCATGAACGCTCACGTTGCTGCTAAAAGGATACGATGATGTTCCAGGGTCCGAGACGCAGCCAGTTGGGCCAGAAGCCTTTGTACAGGGCGAAGAAACCTTCGTTCCTCCACGTCTGCATGAGTCCGTCCAACGTGCCTTTATAGACAAGGTTCCCGGAAAGCACGCGCTGGTTCATCATCCGCGTCCTCACAACGTCCACGGGGTTGGACGCGAGTGCTCCGGCCAGACCGCAAGCAAAACTGGAACTGCACGGATGGACGCGATCACGCACGGATCAAAACACATCGCTACGCTTTCTAACTATGGCCACTGGACACCACTAGTCGGTGAGATGACCAAAGCGTCCATAGCTACATAACGTTATGCTTGTATCTCATCGTGTGAGTTTAAACGTGATTTATAAACACTATTTCGGTTAAACCCTAAACTCTACTTACATGAAATGAGTCAGGACCGTGTCTCCCATCATGCCCGAAGCAATCAAGTGCTTCTTGGTGATGTCGTACACAGGAAGCTCGACGCCGACCACAATGGCAGCTCTCTGCGCTGTAGGGATGACGCCCTGAAACACAAAACACAGTAGTCCATTAGGAGAAAGCTAGTCTCGGGCTAGCATAATTACGATTCCACCACTTCTGTACAATGCAATATTAGACATGCCACTGATGTCATATTGAACAAAAAAAAACAAAAGGGGATCTACAGCGCCCCTAAGGGTCATTGTGGGTAATAATTTTTTTAATCAACTTTTGCGTTTCTGAAGCAGAAGCGATGCGTTTTAGTAGCAGGTATTCGTCTGTCCCATTATATCATGTTTATGATGATCTATCTCGGCTTGAGCTTGACAAAAAAAAAAAAAGGGACGGCATACGCTCTCTTCCCATGTCACTTTCCTGACACCAGCCAATCATGGGCGTCTTTGAGCTCAAACATATGAGGGATAGGGCGTTAGCGCTTTTCTGGAAGTGTGTTACGCCGCTTCTGATTATGCGTGGCAACAGTATAATCCTGATTGGTGGTTGTCGTGTGATAGGGATGCTCTGTCTCTACAAACATTATGCTTAAAATCAAGAGGAATAAAAGACCAAGCAGACAGCTGCTTCTGATACACCTCGCACCACGTCCAGTGGAAACACAAGCACTGTGTTGAAACAATGCATATTTAAACCACATATACATATACATGTATGTATGTATGTATATATATATATATATATATATATATATATATATATACACATACATAATATATTTAATATATATATATATATATATATATTTTTTTATTATTTATATATTTTATATATAAATACAATAATATAATATATACATATATATATATATATAAATCACATATACACATTTCCCAACATGGCCCTTAGAGGGCGCTGTAGTGGATCCGATATAAGTTTTAAAAAAATGATTTGAATAAATATAGACAATATATATATATATCTTTCTTTTATATGTCTTTGTTATATTTATCTGTAATGAAATTCTTATGTTTGAATTTAACTGAAGAAACAACGTTAATCATCCTTCAGTCATGCATCCCTCACCCTCCAGAGTCCTCGCGTCCCCTCCGTCTGGTAGATGTTGATGAAGTTGGCCATCATGCTGCCTTGGAGCAGACTGCCCTGAGCCTGCATGCGAATCTGTACACGATTCAGAACAGACAACATCAAGAAAAATAATAATATTCATCACAACTCCTCGATACACGCTAACACCCAGACAAATCCCTCGATCGCTCTTTTATTTTCCACATTATTCCATTTTATATCTTCACCTTCCAGGCTTACGAGTAAACAGTAAACTTCTGATTAATAATTAAATTACTTTATCACACCACAATGCTGTATTTTTCCGGGCGTCTGTTAAATGACTGACAGGAGGCGGGTCAGTTTTCTCAGTGATTGCTTCTAAAGAAAATCCCCTTAATGATTTCCCTTCATGTCTTACCTTCAACACGTCTGTAGGATTCGCTAAAGAAGAGGACAAAACTCCCGAGACGACGCCGCAGAACACGTTGATGACCATCGTCTCATCTGCAAACAGCAAACAGAGACCGTTTGTTAAGCCAGCTATGACCAGTTATGGGCAGTGGTGGCAGAGTGGTTAAGGCTCTGGTCCAAAGACCAGATCAAAAGGTTGGGGGTTCTAGTGCCAGCACCAGTCTGCCATTGCTGGGCCCTTGAGCAAGGCCCTTAACCCTCGACTGCTCAGTTATATAAAAAAAGAAGAAAAAAAGAAAGACATGAAGAGTTAAATGTAAGTTGCTCTGTATAAGAGCGTCTGCCAAATGCCATAAATGTAAATGTAAGTTATATCTAACTGAACTGTTTCCTGAAATAAGGTTCTTTAGGAGCTACATACAGACTTTTATGGTTAAATATTCATTTTTGAATATTTAACCATCAAACCTTTTGATATTTTATTTTTAAAAAATTGTAGACATTAAACAATGTATGATTATTTTTAAACCACTGCACTGCTCTCAGTCTGTAAACAAATCTATATATCATGAGACGTGTCGTGTCTGGAGAATCGTGATTCACGGGAAGCTGTTTGTTCGGTCCATTAGTACCGGTGGGCGCACGCTGCGGTAAAACCCGTGAGTCACGCCATCAGACTCAAAGGGCGAGGAGGCAACGGTGATGTCGAGGAGTAGAACTAAATATATAATTATTCTACTTTAAAAAACATTGTATTTGAGCACAGTGAAATTTGGAATGATGAGTTTGATGATCATATTAATCCCCAGACATTAGCGCCACGCTTCGGCCGTCTGAAAAGGGAAAACAATCATGAGGTAGAGTTTTCTAACAGGCGCAATAAATAAATAAATAGCTGATGATCTTCTATAATATACAGATATCTAAAATATTTATTTTTTTATAATTTTGAAAAATATTAACATTCATGTATGTATGATATTAATAAAATAAAATATAAATGTTTTTTCCTTATAATAGCTTATTTATAAAACAAATATAAGTAAAAAATAAATACAATTATAAATATAGTATTACTTTAAATATTAATATATTTAAAAATCTAGAATATTATTTATTTTCAAAAATACATTTTTATTTTGCAACCCTAATTTTTTTTCCATTTTAAAATCTTCCAAATCCCCTCGAAATAATGATTATTTTTATACATGATAAAAAGTTTATAAAATATTATATCAGAAAAGCGAATGGCCTGAAAATTCATCACAATAAGGATATGAGATCGTTGCCTTAAACTTGCCCCTTCTAGTTGTATCCGGTCTCTTCCTTTATCGTTAAAAATTAAACACACTGAATAAACAGTCCAATAAGCAGCATCCTGTAGTGACTCATATCAGAACGCAGTCTCGATGTCATGCACGTTCGGTTCTGAATGTGACGTTAATGATCTCCAGGAATGACGACTCTTGCATAAAGTTCAGGTTTAGCTTGAGCCCCTGCCGTTAGTAATCATTCAGTCGTAGTGAATTAACCGACCCTCGACCGGATCCACGTCCAATAGTACAAAGCTTCACACAACACCCGAACACACCGCCAAGGCTACGCTACACACAACACTAACCTTAAGGAAGCAATTAATTCAGAGAAAATGGTGTTTAATGGTGTTTAAGATGTTACTGAAGCCTAGCATTGAATTTAAATGGAAAAGTATAAGATAAAAAAGAAATAAGACTTGCGTACACAATTTGGGGGGGGGTGTCAGACATGACCCGAAGATTCTAATTCAGCCCATGAAATCAATTATAAATCTAAAAATTCCAATCTTTGTGTATTTTGCTGAATAATTTTCAAATAATAATAAACATAAACAGGAAGAAAAACAGATAAACAGAAACCTACAGAAGTGTACTAGGGCCATCTACTGGTGTTCTTTTCTCATACGTCTCACTATTATTCTGAGTTTAAAGTCAGAAATCAGTTTAAAAGTATGAATGCTGGTGATGGTGTGGTGATTATATACCAACTGAGAAAAAAAAAACCCTAATTAAACCCAATTCTGAAAGGCACATTTATCCATTCTTATAATATTGACTTTAAACTTTTTTCCTCAGAAATTCTGACTTTAAATTCAGAAATATACCCCGCTGTGCTCTCCTAGAAAAAAGAAAACAGTGAAAGGCGCTAGTGCATTTCAGTATGAACCGATTCCGTAAAAGTGAGATAAGTAAATAAATAAAAACAAGATGCACAACTAATACATTGTTAATATTCGCAAAAAAGAAAAAAATGAGAAAAGAAACAGAACGATTTCTCTTTTCTGATACTGAAATGAAACTGATGTCATTTTCTTTAAAAACTACCAAATTGTAGAATTATTTCACAAAGAAAATCACTTTTTATAGAACTAAAGTACAAAGTAAAAAATAAAAAATAAAACAAGAAAGATCAAAACAATATCAGTCATTTAAAAAAAAAAAAAAAAAAAATCATTAAATAATCATTGAAGTCGTTTTACGTGTAGGAAATTTCCAGTTCCAAAAATATGTTGATTTTTCTCAAATCTGATTCCAATCTTGCAAATCTCGCTATCCCACTTGTTTGGTACCGGTCCGTCACCGATACCAGGTACCGATTCTGCACCATCTCTAAGTGAAACGTTTACGGTAACACCAAAGTTCCTTCAATCAAACAAACAAAACAA
Organism: Tandanus tandanus; assembly: GCA_039654325.1. NCBI lineage: Eukaryota > Metazoa > Chordata > Actinopteri > Siluriformes > Plotosidae > Tandanus > Tandanus tandanus. The sequence goes on from JBCNYH010000026.1 coordinate 1,666,550, forward strand.
AACTGTCCGTCATCTAACAATGCTTGCATGTGTATGTATGGAGGATTCTGATTGGCTAGAGCAGATGTGCAGTTATAAAAAAAAAAAAAAAAAAAAAAAAAAAAAAAAAAAAACCCCCCCGGGCCCCCAAAACCCAAAAACCCACCCAAAACAAAAAAACCCCAACTTTTTCCTTTTTTTCCCACCTCT